>JAHPZR010021591.1:0-40022 GCA_019787425.1 Platygyra sinensis | reverse complement strand
TCCCGTGGGACATCCCGAGATCCACTACGCACCCACCAGCACCGACATCAGTGCTTACTTTGGTCTGGTTAAATGCAAGATTCTACCACCCCACGGACTGTACCATCCAGTCTTACCCCACCGCAGTGGAGGTAAACTCACGTTTCCTCTCTGTCGAGCCTGCGTGGAACGCGAACAACCCAAACCGCTGACCGAACGCAGTTATCGTTGCGGGCACACCGACGACGAGCGGTGCCTTGTGGGTACGTGGCCCACTCCCGAAGTGCAAGAAGCCATCAATCGAGGGTACGTCATTCAGCGCGTCTACGAGGTCTGGCACTTCCCGCGCAAGTCCAACAGCATGTTCTCCTCGTACATCAATACCTTCCTCAAGATCAAACAAGAAGCCAGCAGATGGCCCGAGTGGGTAGGTGACGACGTCGCCAAACGACAACAATACATCGACGACTACCGAGTCAAGGAAGGGATCCAACTCGAAGCCGACAAGATCCAGAAAAATCCCGGTCGCCGTTCCCTCGCCAAGATGATGTTGAACAGTTTCTGGGGCAAGTACGGGCAACAAGGCAACAAGAGTAAACTCAAAACCATGTCGTCGCCAGAACGACTGTACAAACTGTTGAACGACGACACTCGGGAACTGCAAACCCTGCGCGTCATGAACGACGAAATGATCGAGGTGGTCCACAAACACGTCGAGGACGAAGAGATGGTGCAAGTCAACATTAACATCTTCATGGCTTGTTTCACCACCTGTTGGGCCAGGCTCAGACTATACCAACAAGGATTGAGTCGACTCTGTCCCGAACAAGTGTTGTACTTTGACACCGATTCCATCCTCTTCTCTCAGCGACCAGGCGAGCCCACGCTACCCACTGGCGATTATCTCGGCGACTTCACCAGCGAATTGAAACCCGACGATCACATCGTCGAATTTGCTGCCGCTGGCCCTAAGAATTACGGGTACCGAACCCTCAAAGGCAAAGTCGAATGCAAAGTACGCGGGTTCACCCTCAATGCACGTGGACAAGACCAATTGAACTTTGACCTTCTCAAGGCCAACGTCATCGATGAAGTCACCGTTCCCCTGGACGAACCGCGAGCCATCCCCGTGCACAACTCGCATAAGATCACGCGAGACGCCAACACCAAAACCTTGGAAACGACCGAAGAAACCAAACGATACCGAGTGGTCTTCGACAAACGCGTCGTCGATCCAGACACGTTCCTGTCATACCCTTACGGCTACGAAAAACAGGTCACCACCCTGGACGAAGATCTCAGTCAAGCCCAGGCAGCCCAACTCGATGACGTGGACATGCAGAACGTTGCAACATTAATGGAACTCGTGTAGAAAAAGAATAAAGCTGTTTTTTTCTTGTCACACGGTGTCTGTGGTCACTTCCGGTTTCGATGACGTCATTTCCGGTTTCGATGACGTCACTTCCGGTTGCCATGATGTCACTTCCGGTCTGCCTCGCTCCCATGTCGGCCGCGCGGTCCTAGACCCTAAAAACCTCGCTCCCATGTTGGCCGCGCGGCCCTAGATCCAGACTCGGCCCCATTCTCCGGACATGCATATGCACGTGATCCAAGTCACGTGGGCGAAATGCGGCTCTCTGATTGGTCCATTAAAAAAATTACTGCGCTCTGATTGGTTACCAGTCTTAACCGGCCCCCTTTACTACTAGATTTAAATATCTGCAATTGATAATGGTGACAAGATGACGCCAAAAAGTCATGCCACAGTGTTGCTTTATGTTTCTTTTAAAATGTTTTACCATGTCTTTTTTGTTAAGAGCGGTCCGGTCGATCTGGCTTGAAAAATAGATTTTGCTCATTTTTTGTGTACTGCAAGACATTCATGTTGCAGTAGTTTTTCATGTTTTAGGGAATATCTGGTTCAATGTGAACATCTAGATTAACACAAGTTTGTAAATTAAACAAGAATAAAAATCTCTGCACAAAACAAACACTACTGAATGTGCCACAAAATGCTAGGTCAACAAAGGAGAAATGGGTGCAGCAATTTTTTGAATTTGCAGGATCCCATAGGCTACTGGTGTTTGGTTAAGAATAAGAATAAGAATAATAATAATAAGAAGAATAAGAATAATAATAAGAATAAGAATAATAAGAATAAGAAGAAGAAGATGAAGAAGAATAATAAGAATAATAAGAATAATAATAAGAATAAGAATAAGAATAAGAAGAATAACAAGAATAAGAATAATAAGAATAAGAATAAGAAGAAAAAGAATAATAAGAATAATACTACTAATAATAATAATAATGATAATAATAAGAATAATAAGAAAAATAATAACAAAAACTTTGTTAAAACTTCACAATAATTACAACAAGAAGTTTAAAAAAACTTAAAAACCGTGCTTTTTTAACTCTTTTGCGCTCACAAAAACATTACGTAATATTTAGCAACAACGTTTTGTGAGAAACATTACACGGAAACAATTGGTAAGGATTAGGGTTAATGGTTAGCTTCTTTATAGCGTTCAGGTTTTCGATATAGTACTTATTAAATCAAACCAATTGCTGGCAGCAAATCCTCGGTGGTCTAGTGGTTAGGCTGAAAGGCTGCCGGTGTGGAACTCCGAGTTCAAATTGACCTTGTCACAAGATTTTTTGAAAAAACTTAAAATCGCGCTCTTTTAACTCTTTTGAGCTCACAAAAACATTACGTAATTTTTTTGCAACAACGTTTTGCGAGAAAACATTACCCGGAAACAATTTAAAAGATTGGAAGCAATAGAGATTGCATGATTGAAAGTTGGCTCAGTGCCTAGGTTGTAAGAGATTTTCACATTCTTTGCATAGCGTGGTTGCGTGATTTGTAATAGGAGACTTTGTTTACATAGCTCGAAGGAGAAAAGGTCTCACAATTGACCTTTCAAACGAATATATATTTGCATATGTTCAAAGCCAAGGTTTTATTTTTTTCCCAGAAAACTCCACCATTGCTTCTGGCGAAGTAAACACGATCTTATTTATCACCGTAAGGGCATTCCAGTAAACACGATCTTATCTATCACCAATAGTGGAGTCCATGGCTGACGACAGACGTACATGTAATACCTTCTTTAGCGCATTGAATGTTCCCTTGGAAAGTGAACATGCAAGCTAAACGAAAATACAGCTTAACCCTGGATAATTTCAGCCTTAGTAGCCAGCAACTGGCCCTAAGTTACATTCTTTATCCTTGCAAATGCCTTGACTTGCATCTCCGAGGGATTTTGGCCCAATTTTGACCAAATAAACCCTCCCCAACTAACCGCAAGTTTATTTAATTCGCTAACTAGACAGAACTCTCCTGAGGGGAGATATGAAGGAAAGAGCTGAGGAATGGCCTGTAATTGGCTGATGATGACATCATCTGCGGAGGTTTGGGATTTGTAACCGACAAAACTAAAAAAAAAAAAAAACGAAGGCAGAGCAAGAAACCACCCAGCCTCCGGCTGCGCGGTTAAAAAGTATCAGTACAATAAGTAATATTAAGAATAAGTAATAATAAGAATAAGAATAATAATAATAATAATAATAATAATAATAATAATAATGATGATGATGATGATGATATCATAACAATAACAATAATAATACTAATAATAATAGTAATAATAATACTAATACTAATGTTCTAATACTGATAATACTACTAATAATACTACTTATATTAATACTAATAATACTAGTAATACTAATACTACTATTACTACTACTACTAATTGAATAATGTAGACCTTTATTAACATATTCTTAAATTTACAATTTACAGTACTACTACTACTTTTAATAAAAAACGATTTAGATAAACATTTAAGCAAGAAAATTAATGGTAGTAAAACAACATGACGTTTCGACGACTTCATGTCATAATTGTCAAATGAATAAATTAGAAATAATGTAGAGGCATATTTATAGATTTTGAAAGTGAGAAAATAAATTAGCATGAAAGCATTCAGGTAAAGAGTTTCGTGCGAATGGAATCCGCTTGCGTTTTAAGTTTCGGTCCTTTGTTCTTAATCCACAGCATTTCATAGATCAAACGTTCGAGTTTGCACATTATGAAGACATATTATAATGGTGTTTGTTTTGAGCAGAGACTTTACAGGGCTTCAAATTAACTTTTTCGTTTGGAAGCCAGCTGGCGACTAACAGAAAAATTTGGGTTGCCAACTTATTTTATATATAAGTTACACAAAAACAAAATTCTATATCTTACTTTGCATGCAAGAAAAGTCATTTGAAGAGCGAAAACAATTAGAAACAACACAAGTAACACCTACTTATAAAGCCCGGGGGCGGGGGTACTCCCATATATAGGTACGTGCTGCGGAATAGGGTATGCTTTTTGAGGTTCTCGGTCCTTAAATAGGGCATCTTTTTTGACCCTTTTGTAACTGTGTTCCTGGTGTGGTCCTTAGATAGGGTAGCTAAATTGTATTACCGGTATCTAATACTGGAGTGTGAAAACGCCCGCCTATACGAATGTTTTTGTTTAAACTTGATGTATCCTTTTAAGTATTAACAAAATGATTTTGCAACAGAGGTTTAATAGCCTTGAATAGGGTGTCATTTTTTCGTGTTTGGGCCTTAAAATGGGTATCAATTTTCGCTTTCTTAGTCCTTAAATAGGGTTAGGGTTTAAGAACCTGTGCGGCACACCCCTATCCAAAATTTACGGGAGTACTCACCCCCCGGGTTATAAAGCTACTGTCGTTCTCAGGTGATATGTCTCTGGTCCGAAGGTGATGGTTGTCTCCATAGTCATTTTAAATGAAGCAAAGCATAAAACGTTTTAAGTCTGTGGTTTTCATTGTGAGACAAACACGGGTCCTTGCGTAGTTTCATTTTGCTACTCCAATTCTTTGAACTGCCATTCTTTATTTTCGACTTGCTTGTCTCAATGGCTCTCGCTGCTGACAAACTTCATGCTTGGCTCAGGCCCCTACACAACCACATCGCTCATACCAGTCTCCGACCGGGAGAAGCCGCTGAAACAATATGGCGTGCCGTAAACATCTTATTGATGTGTCGAAATACATTCAATTTTTTCAATTCTCTTGTAATATTCAGCCATTATTTTACTGGGAATGGAAAAGTGAATTGTATACTAGGTACCATATCCAATTGCTTTCCTAATAAAGAGATTTAAAAACAAAAGTTGTGTCATGGTTTTCTTTAGTTACCAGACAAAACACGAGTCGAACTATGGAAAAACAAGTTGCCAGTGCTCAATTTTTGGTCGCATTGCGACCAGTGAGTCGCAATTTCAAGCCCTGCTTTACATTCTTGTTTAGTTTATTTCCAAAGTTGAGTTAACTCTAGGTGTTGACAATGGCTGTCATGGGCCTTTGCTTGGGTGAACCAAAAATTCCATCAAACACGAAAAATTTAAAAGACTTGATCGAATGCATTGTGGTTTTAGTATACAGTGCAAGTATATAAATGTCTAGCCGGACAACAAATGAGCAATATCTATTTTTTCAAGCCAGAGCGACTGGGTTGCTTTTAAAGGGACACTAACTCAGATTTGCCCCAATTTACCTTGTTACTGGCTAATGTACATCTAATGCCTTGCATATGAACTGCACAGCATCTCCTACTGAGAAGACCTTTTCAGCCTCTTCATCAGAAATCTCTATTGCTGCAAGTAAATAGTAACACATGATCAGTTCATGACAGATATCAATGCTAATAATGGTGGCATGTTACCAAAATACATGTAATGCAAGAAGGAGCAGCATAACAGGAGAGGAAGACACTCTTGACACTGCAAAACCTGTCTTAGACATCAATGGATGACAGACAAAACAGTTACAACAAAATCTTGTAAAAATTAGAATAAATTGAAGGCTTTCCTGCAAAAAGGGCGTATATCGCTTTTTTGGCCGATTTTCATTTTTTGCAGGATCAAGCTAATTTTTGGCAGACTGACTTGTTTTGACAGGAAAAACTTCGTTCTGTAATTTTTTTGGTTGATTTGCGCTTCGTTTTCGAGAAATAACGTATGCAGAAAAACTCAGTTTTGCAAGCGGCATCTCTTAGATATCTTTTGTTTAAACGGAAAACAAAAGAAACCTATTGTTTCACTATTGTTTCGCAAAACAATGAAGTCACTGAAGCGTCGCCGATGTAAATGTTATTGTCCATATAATTCACCGGAAGACGCATAGTTGATTTGGTAGCACACTCGATTAAGGCGCTGAGCAGAGCGGCGTCGAGTATGTTTTGTCATGGTTCGATACGAGGCCAGTCGATTTTTTTTTTCGCACAGTTTCTCTTTTTCAAAAATCAAAACAATTAAATATAAAAACCATACTGTTAAAAGAAGCCGTTTAAGTTCGCGTCGCGTCGAAATCCACCTTCGAAGGAATCGTTCGACTGTAACCTGGAACGGGGAATCCGCGGAATTCTTTATAAACTACCAAAACCCGGAACACGAAATTACTAAAACACAGTACAATAGCTCAAATTGATGAAAGCTACAGGTAAGAGTAAAACTGAAGCAGTGTTGTACAGGTTTGTCCTAGGTGAAGTAGACCTGCTTAACAAATTTTATTCATGGTTAAACAGTAAACGTAACAACTCTATTGGTCACCTCCCTATAATGGCCCACACTCTACAGTGCTCTGGGTTTTACATCCAAACAAATTTTTTTCAGTGTTCCATACACAAAGAAAAGTTGTATCCAGCCAATTCACTGACGGCCATTTTGAAACATAACCTTCACATACACTGTATAATATAATCCAAGCATGGCAGCATATGCAATGTACCACCCAAAACTCAATTAAAAGCAGTTCTTTGAGCTTAAAACTGCATGGAGAAATATTAAGTTCAATATCTCAATTTGATAGAGAACAGTTAATTGAAGCAACAGAAAAATTGCAGTACACACAGAATCATATTTACAGGCAAATATCTAAGCCGAGCAATAAAAATGTAATAGACCACTAGCATCTTCTACCACTTTAACCCATGACTCCCAGAGCTTTTTGGCAAAAAAAGACTTTTCTTGGACATTTTCAGCCTATCAAGAAAATGGAGCAAGTGAAGGAGAAACACTGGAGAGAATCACGCGACGAAAGCATCCTGAAGAAATTTCCTAAACCTTCAAGGTAGGTTTTGTATCAGTTTATATTTCATCAAATTCCTTGGCCAAAACCTTATAAACTAAATGTAGGTGACAGACAAGATGATAAAAGATACTTTTGAACCTGATTTTCTCTCTCTAAAGCTTGTTTGAGCCAAAATTACCAACTTTGCAATTTTTTGCAATTTGCCCCAGGTGTCTTCAGCACCCATGGCCAGAATATGGTTTTCCCCAAATTTATTTTATAATATTTAGAAACATCAATATCTGTGTAATCTCTGCTACTAATTTGGTTTACGTTGAAAGAGTACTTTCAGGGAAATTATGAATAATGGCAAGATTGTGTTTGTTTTTCCTGTTTTCCAAAATGGCTGACAGGGAACATAGTAAGAGGAGCATTTTCTTCTTGTTTATAAAACCCAAAATATTTTTATGGCAAATTTTATAAACTGGAAGAGTGACTCTACTGTCGGTGTGAATTTCATTTGAATTAGCTCACATACACCCGAGAACCAGACTCGTTTACTTTTACTTTTTGAGAGTGTAACGTTTGCTTAAAATATGGTCCTGAGACCGACGTCATCTAGTACAGTTACCATGGCAACGATACATGTGCCCATCCAAATATAGTTATTTTTGTTTATCCCCCAAGGTAACCTAGTTAAAATTTTTCATTTCCAACTTTGCTTCACTTTCCTGGAGAATTGCTCTTAACTTCTTGTTAGTATTACCATTATTGCAAGTGAAGAATGATCATCACAGTTAATTTTCCAATTTAAGCAATTGGAAAGAAGAAGCCTGAAAAAAAATCAGGGCTTCAACGGGATTCGAACCCGTGACCTCCGCGATACCAGTGCGATGCTCTACCAACTGAGCTATGAAGCCACACATTGGGAGCGAGGTCAATTTATTGAGTTCATATCACCCGTGAGGAATGAAATGATGTGAAGTATATGAAATAATTCATATTTGAACTGCGGTTGTAGATGCAAGTGAAGAATGATCATCGCAGTTAATTTTCCAATTTAAGCAATTGGAAAGAAGAAGCCTGAAAAAAATCAGGGCTTCAACGGGATTCGAACCCGTGACCTCCGCGATACCGGTGCGATGCTCTACACAGCCCTGATTTTTTCAGGCTTCTTCTTTCCAATTGCTTAAATTGGAAAATTAACCGTGATGATCATTCTTCACTTGCATCTACAACCGCAGTTCAAATATGAATTATTTCATATACTTCACATCATTACCATTATTTTTATTATTATTATCACTATTATTGGACTTATCAAGATTAATTAATTTATTTATGTTTTATTTATTACTGGATATTTTTGTATTTATACATACATGTATTGTGTTATTATTAAAGTATTTATCTTAAATTTGATGGTTGGCGAAATAACTTATGACAGTTTTTGCCAACTTAAACACGTAGATGTAGATTAGCACTTTTACTGTCAAGGCTGTTGGTAAATTACAAATGACTGTAACAAATTAATTAATCAACTAAAAACAAATTAATGAATTATTTGTGAGAATTTTCTTGGGATATTACATCCTAACTACAACTTGCCCTGAGTGCAGTTTGGATAATCGAAGTTGAAATGCCCCCCTCCCCCCCCCCCCCCACCCTCACTGTATCACACCACAATGGTGCACAGCAGACATGCAATTTAAGCTAAAATGTCTACAATAGCAAAGAGCACTTACCAAACTCATCTTCTAATGCCATGACAATCTCAACTACATCCAAGCTGTCCAAGCCAAGGTCATTAAAAAAGTGACTTTCAGCAGACAGCTAAGTAAAAAAAGAGCAATAAATGTGAAAATCACTTTAAGTCAAGCTTCAAGAAATATTTGCTATACAGTGAAACATGTAATAAGCAGATACCTGAGACATTCACTTGTGTCCACTTAATACAGGGTGTCTGCTCTAAGAAGCTTCCAGTGCAGTATATATTGTGCAATAAAGGTTATTAAGCCTTTTGAGCAACAATGCAAGATCAAAGGCTGCTCATAGCACAATGTCCAGTCAGTCAATCAATCTACAATAGGGGTTTGCATGGCAGGAACAATAGATTCTTTTTCCTATGAGAAAAAAAGCGTTCTTTCATATGCAAAATAATTTCATTGTTCCTGCCATGCAGACCCTCCATAATCCACTTAGGTTTGAAATAATCACTAAACAATGTTAAAGGAGCCTGAGCTGAGCTTTAAATAAAAAGCCCTTGAAGTGTCCACTTGTTACCACGTTCCTGACAAAAAAAAGCAGTTTTTCTTGTCAGTCTGCATTTTAAACCTAGTCTGCATGTTGCTGTTCATTTGCCTATGCAGTTTGTCTGACTGTCATAAGTGCTGGATGTCATTTTGGTTGGCCACAATACCTTTAGTTGCTGGGCCGCTGGTTGTGGTAGTCCTTTCTCATAAAGCAAATTTCCGAGTGTACACTGAAAATGGCTTATGTAACAAGCACGACTGTGGACTCAATGTTGAATCCTTCATATTCCACAGCTGAATTATTTTTCAAAGCATTTGCAACATTAAAAGGAAGCCATTGGTCCAACTTGTTGCAACTCTGTGTATGTGTGTCAAGAAACCCGCATTTTGACTTCTGGTCACTTCTTCACAACTTATTTCTGTTCCCCCCAACTGGCAGAGAAATGCGACGAAAAAAGCTTGAAGTTTCAGGGTTCAGAGCCACCTTAAATTTTCGAAAGTTTAAGGTGGCTCTGAACCCCAGGTACAGAATTTTTTAAAACTTTGCCAAAAGTTGCATCTTATCCTGCTTATGAAAATTCGATAATAAGAAAAAAAATTCACTGTGCCATTTTTGAAATATACGCGCTTAAGGCTAAAATTAAGGGTGTTTTTAGCAGTTCATAGTGTTGCTATGATAACCTTTTGTGTCACGAAAATAATACCAACGTATTCACCAAAGATTGGGCACTTTTTTGATACCATGTTTGTGGCATCAATTGATAAAGAGTGGTTATAGTGACACATCAAAATCTAAGTCTTGGAATGTGCTGGAAACTGTTTTGAGCCACCTTAACTTTGTTCAAGCTTCCCAAACCTGGGGCCATTATTTTTTAGCATTGTTCAAACTTTCTGATCGCGGGACAAACATTTATATTCAAAGTTTGCAAAAATTCCCCACGTGGGATGCGCAAGGACGTTTAACTCATTCTGTGCGCGCGTGGCGATTTACCGGTCGGATCCGACCGGTAACGCAATCTTTGATAGAAGATCTGTGTTACATCCGATTTCCCCCAAATTTGGACAGTGAAATGACCTCATAATTAGCCAATCGTAGGCCATTTTTCAGCTCTTTTCCTCTTATCCCCCCTCGGGAGAAGTTTGTCACTTTGAAAAATTAGTATGCGTGGGAGCCTAATGGCGGACGACGCGAGGAAATGTTTTATTTCGCCGAAAATTGGGGCCAAATCTTTCGGAATTGGAATTCAGGATATTTGTAAGGTTAGTGTAAGTAGTTTTTGAACCATTCGATGGCTCCAGAAACAAGAATTTGTTTGCGTACGTGCAGACTTGCATTTAGAATAAATTATCGGCTTGTCATCGCCTTGTCATGCTTGTTTGCTTTGTTTTTGATTCCGCTCCTCTTATGTAGCACTCAGAGGTAGTTTTTTCGTCTAAATCACTTAAGAAAAGTTCGAAAAAGATGTTCCCAGTCAAGTTTCAGCTGTTAAGCGATATTTGTGGGTTTTTTTGGACGAAACCGGCATTTCGTGTCAAGTTCGTTTCGAGCCGCGTTTGTCGGTTGCTATGGGTTACCGCCCTTCTCAAGTTACTCAAGAGCACTTGAGCGAGATACAAAAGATAAAATCTAATTTCGCCTGGTTTTGTTCGATTCTGCTGAAATTTTAACATGATGAAGCTGGATTGATAAGGAATAGATTTTACTATTGCTGATCTGTGGTATTTGTCAATGCGAAAGAGATATTTTGCTCCGAAGCCAGAGTTTTGAAGGGAATTTTGCGTGACACGCGGGTTCAATGCGACATCGCAATCCGAGATTTATTTTTATCTCGAAGAAAAAAATGGCCGTGAAAGTTCATATTCTTGACCTTTTAAATGAATATAAATTTACAGATGTCCCGCTATGAACTTTTAGTGAAAAAACATGATTTTTAGCGAGGGGTGCTTCTCAAATTTTTTTCGCTGGAAAAACGGTGCCGAGAATGAGTTTTAAGGGCCCCACCTCATCCCGTGGTCCCCCTTCCCCTTAGTCTGCTTGCAGCCGGTTTTTTCTCTGAGGGTCACTTAGACGCCCGGGCTTAGACGAGTGTTTAGTCATCGCGAACGCAAAAGAGCGGTATGGCAGTATGGCCGAGTAGGGAAGAAGGCGAGACGAGAAAAAACCGTCTGCGGACTCTTTTTAACTTTTCGAACCCTCCGTCAGCCCAACAACAGAGTACCTGATTGGTCAATATGTGCCCAATGACAGATAGTTGTCAGAAGGGTAAATAAAGCATCATAAGTTTCGCGTGAAGCATAACAAAGACCAGCGATGTACAAGTCATGCAATGGCAAATCATCCCGAAATCAAGACGCGATCGTCTCGGAGAAGCTTAAACTGTTGAAAACCAGTTCTTTTAGGCTGAACAGAAACAAGCTGGTGTCAGTGTCCTAAAATACAGACGCTTGACTCTCTGGTTCTGCAGTAGAAGTTTTTCTCCGGACGTTGAAGATTTCGATTTACGCTTCCAGCGTTGTTGAATCTTGCAGTCATCGGAAGTTGCTTCAACATCAGCTACAACGGGATTTAAGTTAGCCTTGAAGACACGGGGTAGCTAGACCGTGTTTCAAATTTTAAACGCACACTTCGCACAGACACAGAAGGATTAATTTGGATTGTTGGAAACGGGATCAGAAGACCCAGTTCTTCAGATAAAAGTTTGTCTAAGGTGTTGAATTCTGTCGCCTTTTTGTCCGTTAAATGATCACCTACAAAGTCAACAGCAGTCCCCAAAGGGCGAGGCATCTTTGGTTTAACTACAGAAGCGAGCTTCTTAGGCTCTGCTTGCGAAATCTGCCCGATAAAAGCATTTGGTATTTCGGAAACATAACGCAAGAGTTTTGAGCAACGGTTTGTGATACTCCCGCAAGAAAAATTTATTTCAATTAGTTAATTAGATTATTTTGACAGGTGTGAATGTCCCCAAAAACATGAGAAAAGTCTGCAGTCTGTTTTTCTACTCGTGCGTGCCGCACCCATGTCTCGTCCCATTCTCCTTTAGGAGGCTAAATAGTGTCTCTTCATAATCCCTGCTGAAATTTCGAGAGAAAAACAGACTGCCAGCAGTCTACCCTCCCCTCGGGCATAACAATATTGATAGCTTCACAACCAACCTGACTAGATAAGAACGAAAACATTTTCGACTATCAAATAAAAAAAGAGCTTTACCAGTTCAGCATTCACTTTATCAAAAAGTTTTAAGACATCCATCACTCGTGTCTGAATTTTGTCCCTCGTCAGTGCAGCGCTAGCGTCGGCGAACAAACGGACACCCAAGTAAATGACAGGCGGTCTCGCTACTAAACTGCTACCGACAAGAAATGGATGCTGCAAGTTCTTATTAGCAGCAAAAATCACACGTGGTGAGGCGGAGACAAGCCGTATGCTCTGCCTTCTTACGAAAGGGTGAACGAAGATACCTCTCCGAAACTGTCGAAACATGTGGGTAGCCATCTTGAAATGAACTCGCATAATCTCGCTAACAGTTGTGGGAATATCGGCGAAATTAATAATCATTGCTCTTATTGGATAAGCTTTTGACCAATCATGAGACTTTTTATGTTGGTGGTTTTGTCATCAATCCGCTGGCCATCACACATGCGGTGACTTTCAAACATGGTGGCAAGACTGCCGGCAAGACTGAGATCTCCTAGAGGTCCGTTAAAAGCAGCGCATTTTCGACAGATCAGAGGCTGTTCTTATATTTCAGCTTTTCAAGGCGAGGTGAAGTCAAGTGGTGATTTACACAAGACGAATGAGAATGTGCAAATACTCCACCTAAACTCATCAGGATCAGATGAAAGGTCGTGGACTGGCGTAGCTTCTAAAACCTTCTTCAACGCTTACAAATCTAAAAATTGCCATCATGTCATTAAAGTGATCAACCTTTGGGACAAGGATCTTTTACAGTACGATTTATCCCACGTAGCAAGCAAAATGCGGATGGTGAGTGGTGAAGATCAACCATATGATAAACAGAATTTTGAACCAGTGGAAAGGATGATCAAAACTTTATTTTCAGTAGATAAACTGGTTGTCTCGTGTCCGATGTGGAATTACAGCATTCCATATGTGCTAAAACAGTATATTGATTGTGTTGTTCAGCCTGGATTGACATTTAGGGAAACTGTAATTGGCCCACAAGGTCTTCTATCTGGACGACCGTTATTGCTGATTACCTCTTCGGGAGGTGACTATTCTTCGGGGGAGATGAAAAAACTTGATTACCAGGTTCCTTACTTGAAAGATATCTTTGGCTTGATCGGTTTTACTGATGTAAGACATATTTATATAAAAAATACAGCACATGAGAAGCACGATAAATTGATGAGACTTGTCAACTCAAGTTGCATTGAAGAAGCTGCAAACTTTTAACAATGTACATGTAGTTCCTAAATACTAAGGATATTTTCTTCATGTTACACTTAAGCTCTTTAAAACTAATTAAGGAAAGATCTATGTCTAAGCTTTTCTGATTTTATTATGTTACGATGTGTATGATCAAAAGTTAAGAACCCATTGTGCAGAGCAACAGTTGACACATTAGGGTTATAGGCTCACTTGCTCTTCTGCTTGCAAGTACAGGGCCACACCTTACTTGACCTGAAATGTGACTGCTCTTCCTAGTCTTGTGGAATTTTAGTCATAAGTCATACAATGCTCTATTTTTCACTTGCCCTAGAGGACCTGTAAGCCCCATTTACACTGCCGAAAAATTTTGGCACAGCTCGGATGAAAAAAGTACGCTACCAAAAAAAATTGGTTCGGCACGGATAGATTTTGTCGTGTAAATGATTGCCTTATCTGTACCAAGCCAAAATTTTACCCGTGCTCGGACCTACTCGCGAGGTAGTCTGAGCACGGATAAAATTAGTACGCGTTCCTGAAAATCTAGCCCAGGTCCGGTAAAATGCAAAGTGTAAACGATTTGCCATGCTGAACCAAAATATTACTCATAAGCCTGAGGTATCTTGACGACCAATTTCGTCTTCAATCTGTGAGACAATGTATTCAACTGTTGTTTTGGACGCGCAAAAGTTATCGTACCACTCCTTGTCGGTGAATGCTGTTTCTACCACCTGAAACCCTCGATCTGTGCGGGCCAATGTCCAGCATCTTCGCTCTACAGAATTGCAAGCTAGCATGGATGCAATAATAAACTGCTTGTATCACCTTCTTCTTCTGTTCTTCTAAAAAGATAAATGAGCAAAGGTTGGTTTCCTAATTTCTGGTGAAAAGACCCAAGATCTTTTTAGAAGATTGAACTCAAGATACTTCTCGGCTGCCATGTTTTTTCTTAGCACGGTGCATGCGTACAAAGAAAGAATTGTGTACGCTGGCCAAGGTGTTGAGCCTTTTACCCGCACCAAAACGTTAATTTGAGCCACTTAGCACGGTAGAAAATAGGACGTGTAAACAGGGTAGCAGGGCTAGTTTTTGGTACCCGAACCTTTTTGTATCCGAGCTGTACCAAAAGTTTTCTGCCGTGTAAATGGGCCTGTAAGGTACTCATTTTTCCGTTTTCTTATTACATGAGATAAAAAAATTAAAAGACACAGTAAACACCCGCATATAAGAACACATGATTTTGGAGGTCAGGCTGATCAGGTTCTTATTTAACAGGTGTCGTAGTGACAAATCAGCCTCAAAGTGTTCTTAAAATGGTCTTAGATTTCTATACTGTATTAGCAATATGGGCACTACCCAAAAATGCCCCTAGATTTAAAATTAGCATAAATTAATAAATATTATTTGATTTTAATGATCTGCACTGTATCATTGAGCCTATAGATGAGATGACTGGCTGTCCTTCATTATAGGTAATGATGAAGAAATACACTACACTTGTTTTTTTATGTAATTATGACACCTTTTCCATTTTATAAGAACTTGCTGAATTTTTCAGGCTGATCTTGTTCTTATAAAAATGGGGCTTTATTGGCCAAATTTCTGCCTGGTGTTCTTAATCCATTTGTTCTTATATGTGGGTGTTTACTGTATTTCTAGTTATCTTGTTTCCAGTTGAAAATGACTGATGAAAAAAAAAATTGGTAGAGCGAACTCTATCATAAAGCTTGCAGCTGGAAACCATCTTTTTGCTGCGTTTCCGTAGGTATTTTTATAATCGCCTTTTCCATCTCCAAGAGCTAACTGGAGTAGAAACTTTGGTTAAAATTCATTATTTTCACCTCTCCCCGAGTCCCAAAGCGCTTTTCATTGCCATGCTTGTTCACTTATCCTTTTCTCTATCCAGTTTATTTCTGGTTCATCCTTGGTGTAAAAGCCTGTGAAACTCACCAGTGATGTAAGACAAAGAAAACAAAGAAGTCAACATAATAGACCCTAACCCTAACAATAGCTAGAAAAGAAAGAAAAACTTCACAGGTTTTTGCACCTAGGTAAACCCTTATTTCTGGGCAAGTATTAACCCTTAAACCTGGAAACCAGAACCAGAATCCGGAAACTGGAATCTGGAACCAACAAATCACAGAAAACAATGAAAATTACTTTGCATAGCTTTTGCAGTAAAAATAAGAGGCCAAGCAAAAAACATACCCTTAAACATCACCTTTTTGAACACCTTATAACACCTGGAAAAGACAATGAAAAGAGCTTTTCAATTCTACTTAAATATTTATTATAAAAAGTGCACGCCCAGACCTTGATAGCATAAAATTATGTAAAAACAGGAAGGATCAAACTTTGAAAAAGTAAGTCCAAATTCTCAATAGAGTAGCCATAGTATTTACACAACCTACGCTGTATTGCTAACCTAGTGGGTGTTCCAATTAACTGGCACTACTGAGAATAATGAGATCAACATTCAAAATCTCTGGAAATTTCGAGGCCCAGGAACTACCTGTTACTGAGGTCCAAGAACTACCTGGGCAACTCCAGGCTGTTCGTCTGGGATATGTCACCAAAATCAATTGCCTGCAAAGGCCTGGGAGAAAGCCTTATTGGAACTTGTCAAAGTGCTTCCAGTCTCGTTCCCATAGCCCTTTTCTCATCTCTTAGGGCCTGATTACATGGCAAATTTCAGCCCCGGCTGAAATTTCAACCCAGAAAACCGGGCTGAAATTTGTTGCGATTATATGACAAACTTCAGCTTGGGCTGAAATATTAGCCTCTGTGCCAAATATGAAATTGCGCGCGAAGAGTCTCAGGAGAATCAAAATGGCACCGACAACACAAATCGTGAAAATAGGCACTTTGCTTCTCTCACAGTTTGGCCTTTTGGCGGGGATCAATTTTCAATTTTTTGGGATGGTAACAGCCTCCAAGATGATGGAAGTGAAACCTGGCTTTGGCTGCATAACTCTCAGCTAGAAGAAAGAAAGAGAAGATATCTTCAAGATCAGTCGATTTTAATACTCTATCTGAGCTTTGAGATTAGAGAGACAATGAATAAGATTCTCTGTTTTATCGCCTTAATTTCACTGAAATCGCTTCTGCTTCCTAGTGGTAGCCATATTGTTTCCTGCTTTTCAGCCTGGGCTGAAATTCCGCATTGATTACATGAGACTTTTTCAGATTTTCAGGCCCGTTAGGCCGGGCTGAAAATCCTAGCCCGGATTAAAGAAACCGGGCTAGGATTTTCAGCCTGGGCTGAATTGCACTGCAGGCTGAATGACCCTCTCCATGTAATCGACAATTTGATTTTAAGAGGATTTGTTTCAGAACCTGGGCTGAAATTTCAGCCCACTTAACCAGGCTGAAATTTCAGCCTGGGCTGAAATTTGCCATGTAATCAGGCCCTTAGCCTACAATCTTGGACAGAATAAAATGAGAAATAAAACCACCCCTCCCCCCGAATCAATGATGAACTCGCGGTCTAACCAAAGTGCGCCATTTTTTCCATCATTGAAATGGGTGGAGGGGTGGTCTTAATTTCTCATTTATTTTGTCCAAGATTGCAATCTTGGCCAGAATAAAATGAGAAATAAAACCACCCCTCCCCCCGAATCAATGATGAACTCTCGGTCTAACCAAAGTGCACCATTTTTTCCATCATTGAAATGGGGGGAGAGGTGATCTTAATTTCTCATTTATTTTGTCCAAGATTGTAGCCTTGGCATGAGAATCAAAATCAAAGGGCCCTTCGATAGGCCACTTGCACTAAGAGGTCATGTGACATCGTTTTTATGAAAATGAAAGTTACATAATTTTGCCTTTGAAACACTATTAGTGGGTTATGGCTTAAACAAAATAATAGTGATTTGGTTTTTCAAACCCGCACCATTTGCTTAAAATGAGAGAGTCCGTAGCTGGTCACGTGACCAAAACTTGCTTTTTAAAAAAATTAGAATAACCGTTTTCTGACACAAATTTTGCACTTAAACTTCAAGAAAAACGTTGAAAAGATGATGTGGTAACGTTTATAGCACATCTGAACGTAACTATCAAACATTTAACAAGATATAAACAAAAAGAAGTTTTGGCCACCATGTTGGAGGGCAAGAGTATGCCCTCCAACTTGGCGGCCAATACAAATCATACAAATTTGTTGAAAAATCAAAGTACCATAAAATATCTCCCTTAAATGCGTTTCCTCTCAAATTTCCGGTGTAAGGTAATTTTTATGTGTTCTGTCAATTTTTGGTATCAGCAAGTTGACAACTCACTGTTTAAGGGAGGCATTGGACGGCAATTTACACGGCTATGATTGGCTACAAAATTGACCACACCAGCCTCACTTTCGTGTGTTAAACCTTATGTCTGATGAGTGAGTTTTAGGTTAGTAACTATGGTCTATGGGTCCTATAAACGAGCGATGGAGGCGGCCGAAATTCAGGCTCTAAGGGACATCAGAAAGTTCTACTTTCAATATAGACCTGACAGTCGATCGTAAAAGTGTCGGTCGGTCGACATGTTAAGTCATCTTATCAAATTTGCGGTTGAGGGCGCCGCGGTCTTCGATTCTGCGATGTCCAGTTCTTTTTACGTGGACACCGAAGATGATCCCGATGAAATCGACGAAGTTCTGTTCTGCAAGAACAATGTTTGTGTCCATCTTTCTTCCTTAGATGACTCACACGTACCAGGATACTTTATGTTGAAGTCCATGACCCAGCAAAGCGGACATGTTCGATTGCTGGTTACATGGACTCCAAATTCTTACTTCTGCAACAACAAGGCAGAAACAAATATGGACAGTATTAAGCATGATGACGAACTGGGACTGCTCATTTCAAAACTTTGTAGAAATTCTCCAGAGATTTTCAATGTTGATCTTAGTGAAATGAAGACCCTAAGGTTATTTTATGAACAGAAAGACGAGTCTTGTGGGCAATTTGTGATTGGGAACTTTGAAGATCATTACAAAGTTTTCCACTTTCACCATGGTGGCCTCGATCGAATTACTCAGATTTTGCACGAGTGGATTTGGTGTTTTCAGGACGTTAATTCCCTTGAAGACGAATTTCGAAGGAAAACCTTTACTGTGATTTCGAAAAGAAATCCCAAACAAGGATTCCATCCGGAAGAAGGAAGATTTGACCCAATGCCTGTTAAAACGTGGAAAGCTTTTTTTAATGAAGATGGTCAGATCAAGGACGTGGCAAATTTCCGTAAGGTAAGATCATCTAAGATTTGTTCCTTAATTTGCATATTGTGAAAGTTTACATCACATTCAATAGTAAACAATAATTTGTTATTGCTTGTTGTTTGTAGGCAACATTTTTTGGTGGTCTGAGTCCTGAAGTTAGGAGAGAAGCTTGGAAATTTCTGTTACTTTACTTTCCATTTGGTTCTACAAATCAACAAAGAGAATTACTGCGAAAGGACAAAGAAAAAGAATACCAGAAAATACATTATTCCAGGTACACATAGAATTTGTTTGATTAAAAGCTAATAAATCAAAATATATTTTCTTTTTTTATTTCTTTTTACTTGTGCTGACAGCAATTTTGTTTCAACAGATTAATAAGTTTCTTAGTTAAATAATGGTAATAGGACTGAGTGGAGACCACTTTGGTCTGCAATCATACGAGTGATTAACAAAATCAGATGACTGCGAGGTGGGAGTCCAATTTGTTAATCACAAGTAGGATTACAGACTGAATTGGACAACACGATGTCCTGTTACCAATTAATCAAAACTATGACAAAATTCGAGAAACAAACAAAGCATGGATTGAGTGCTGAACAATTTTAAGACGTCGTAATGAATGCTGAAAAACCCAGCAGTTAACTCAACAAAGTGCACCGCAACAGCACATGCAAAATGTTGTGTACGTCTAATTACAAGCATGACGTGTGCAACTGTCCAATTAATGTTCAAATCAAGCTGCTGATAGCCAATCACGTTTGAGAATTTTGTGATAATTTTGATTAGTGCTCTTAATTATCACGATTAATAATATTTTTATTTCACTAAATGTAATGAACCTAAATTAAAGTTTACAAATGGAGTGCATCTGTCATTATGAAGTATAAAATTCCCTTGTCTAAATGCTACCATGGCGAAGTGGAAATTCTCCTTAGCTTACTTCAGGTAAAGATAGATTGCTGGAAATCATAACACCAAGATCTTTTTCATTCAGAAAGTGTTGTATATAAACATTGTTAAGGTAATAGTCTTGAGCTACAGGTGTTTTTTTCCCACTTGACTCTTAACAATTTGCATTTTGAGGCAAAACTTTCATGTTTGATTCATGGCTTAAGGTTCTGAAGCTTGTCAGGTCCTGCTAAAGAATATCACAGTCGTAACTGATAAGATACTATAATGCAGATTGGTAACATCAGTATGCAGGGTAGCTCATGGATGGCATCAGGAAGGCAACTGTTAAACATTACAAAGTAGGCTGACAAAACCACCCTGGTTTACAACAGAAGTGACTGTTAGATGCTCAGAAGCTAAGCAGTCAATCACAACTCTTTATGATCCATTGTTTGGTTGTCAGAGCATCAGTCAAATGTCAAAAAAATGTCCAATGTTTGTTTATACAGGCCATCTGATAGGGTGTGGAAAAAAACTGAAAATTATGCGGACATTTTCGGCAATATTATGCGGAAGAAAGTGACGATTATACGGAAATTTCTAAAATTTAATAAAGTTGCTCCCTTGGCTTTTTCCAACGTATAAAATACACATTAACGTCAGGGCTCGACACTAACACTTACCCGTTCACCGCTGGAGAGTAGAATAGATTCAGTGGAAAGTAAAAAATATCAATTGACGAAAAATGCTTGCCCAATCAGACAAGTTGTTTTCTACAGTCTGGAAAGTAGTTTTTGGTGTTCAAAGAGGCTGGTAGAAAAAGTAATACAAATAATGCAAAAGATTGTGATTAAAAGAAGAACTCCCTTTCGGAACGCCAAGAATGTATCCACAAAATCCGTATCCGTCGTGCCTGGTGTAGGAAGACTGGGCACAAAATGGATTATGCAATAGGGGAGTTTAGCAGTACTGGGAATACCTCCCTCCTGCCCTCATTTTGACATTCTCCTTTCTAAGGCCTGCCACGCAGGCTACCATTTTGAATGCGTTCTTTCATGTTTATTGCTGAGTGTGTGGCCTTCGATTGCCTTCGATCAACAACATATTAAGCCTTTTCCGTTTTGGTTTTTCGGCGTATAGCGATGAAGGTATGCCAAGGAGTCAAGAACGAACAGACCAAGAACAGCCACCACGCCCAATTCATGACAAATTACAACAAGCATGTAACTGTTTTTATTCGTGTGGGAGGCGTTTGTCTCCATCTTTGATTACATTATCCTTCAACTAGTGCTAGTCCCTTTTTGAATAATTATAACTCGTTCCAGTTCTCTACACCAACAACATGAGAAAAATATATAAAAAAAAGGAAGGTAACTGGATGTAGATTTTGAGGAGAGTGGCCATCAGAGTTTGTTAGTGATTAGGGCAAGTAAAAAATATGCTTTCTTCAATTCTGGAAAGTATGTTTCTGCTGTAGAAAGTAAATTTGTATGCATACTTTCCATAGTGGAAAGTTACGTCAAAAGTAAGTGTCGAGCCCTGAACGTCTTACCGAGAATTTTAGTCATTTATGACACGTTTGACCTTTTGCTGCCATTCGTGGACACGTATTTCTTTGTTCAACGCAATTTTTCCATAGTTTTGGTTGTTGTGTTTGTCCGAAGCTTAGTAACCAGGTATTAAATCGGACAAGAAAAACTGGACACTGGTGGTCTCAAAACTAGAACCCAGGCCCATCACCAGAAGACACATGGAACGCCTGGAGGCTTAAAATTGTTTACGAACGAATAGACGTGTTTTCGTTGCTGTTTTGGGTGAATAACTTCAATCTCATTGATATTTTAGCTTCTGATGATGGTAATCATTTGCTCTCTCCCTTATATGTAGCAATTTTCTAGTTTTATGCGGAAAAATTCCCCAAGGATGCGGAAGTGGCAAATTATGCGGATCCGCACCGCCGCATCCTGTCAGATGCCCTGTTCATAGTGGTCATGCACTTAGCTACACCTAGCTAGTTCACAGGCATGCCACTCAAACTGAAGGATATTAGCTGGCCTGCAGCACTGTATGATTTCTTACTTTCAATGAGAATGGCATGATGAAGGGCAAAAATATCCTGTCTGTTTTTTTTTTATTGTTTGTTGAGTGCCTCCCTAATTGAATGGAGCTGTTGAGACAAGTTGCAAAGAGTGTAAGCATGGAAAGCTTTTTTGTAGTAATATAATTGAAGGCTTCGGTGGAAAAAGGGCGTTAGGTTTTTTACTCAAAAATGAAATTTATCAAAAACGCTCCAAATTTCGCATGCAGTTTTGTTTAGGTGCGTTAGACAATGTTCTGCATGTTTTTTTGCTGAAGTTTGTTTCGTTTTCGAGATATTACGTATGCAAAAAACCCTGTATTTGTTGTCACGTCAGTACGTGACCGCAAAGACGGTAATTTCACTTAAAATCCAGCAAAATATTGATCTTTTGCAACGTGTAACCTCAAAAAGTGTTGATCTCAGGTTAAAACCGTTAAAACTTTTATTTCACGTTAACGTGCGACCGCAAAGACGTTCGGTTCACTTAAATTACAGCCAGATGTTAATTTCCCGCAATGCGCAAGCTAGACAATGTTGATATCAGGTCATTTACAGAGACTTAAAATTTTGATTTCACATTATCACGCCACCGCAAGGACTTAAACCCTTAGGGTTTTACTTAGGGTTAGGGTTACCGCTCGAAACTAGGGCTAGCGTTGAAGGGTTACGGAACAAGGTTAGGCTTAGAGTTAACGCCTAGGGCTACGGCTTGAAACTAGGGTTACCGCTTGAAACTAGGGTTACGGAACAAGATTAGGCTTAGAGTTAACGCTTAGGGCTACCGCTTGAAACTAGGGTTACCGCTTAAAACTAGGGTTACCGCTTGAAACTAGGGTTACGGAACAAGGTTAGGCTTAGAGTTAACGCTTAGGGCTACCGCTTGAAACTAGGGTTACCGCTTGAAATAGGGTTACCGCTTGAAACTAGGGTTACGGAACAAGGTTAGGCTTAGAGTTAACGTTTAGTGTTACCGCTTGAAACTAGGGTTAGTGTTGAAGGGTGAGGGTTATTGCCGAGGGTTAGCGCTAGCGCTTCATTGTTAGGGTTAGCGCTTCGGATAACGTTAGAGTTAAGGTCAGGACGCGTTAGGGTTAGTGCAGTGTTAGGCCAAGGAGAACAATCAACATGTAACCTTAAAAAATGTTGATTTCAGGTTTTTAAAACCGTTAAAATTGTGATTTCACGTTATCACGCGACCGCAAAGACGTTAATTTCACTCAAATTACAGCCAGTTCACTTTACGCGATTTCGCGTTAAGGCATGATGGCAAGGATGTTGATTTCACTTCAAATCCAGCAAGCTGTTCATTTCACCCAGCACGTAAACTCGAAAACGTCGATTTCAGGCCTAAATAGGTTAAAATGTTGATTTCACTTTAAAGCGTCACAGCAACTATCTCTATTTCATTTTAACTGCCTGCAACGTATAAGCTTAAAAATGTAGGGCTGACAGATTAACAGATTAACCCTTCTGTGCAACGTACAGGTCTCTCTCCTTACATCTGCATGGCCCCTGATCCCAGAAGTTTAAAACACTACAAATCATGCCGATTTGAAGTAAAATCAACGCAACCTGGATCACAGATCTATGTTTTGAATCAATCGATCGCTTCTTGTTGGTCATTATTATGTTGGAATAAAAAAGGAAAAAAACACGCTCTGTAATTAGTTAAATATTATTGTGATTTATGGAGTCTTGTCTTGTCTTGTCTTGTCTTGGCTTGTCTTGCCGAACGTGATCGAAATGCATGCCGGGAAGGTTCTGTTACACCTCGTGCGCGGGTAAACATGGAGGATGATGCAAGAAAAATTTATAAGTCTAAAAGCAGTTCTCATTTTCCAAACTTTGAAGCTAGCAATGCTTGGCAAATGGGCCACAACTCACGACAGGGGTTTATTCTTGGGCAAGAACTGCTCTTGGACTTTGCTGCCTGGATCGACCTGACTTCGAACGCTGATAACTGACTTGCCGCTGATATCAGTTGCGTTGGAAGTTACAGAACACGTTTTGCTTCTTTAAAACATGCTGGTGACTTACGGGTTATCAAGGCTTTATGATGCCTATCAACCACCAGGCAGGCTACAAGGTACTTAAAAACAATGCTTAAGATATTAGTCGAAAGAGCTGTACTGCATCATGCATCACTTCTCTTTGCTTTGACGCTCGATCGAAATTCACGTGTTGTCTCACGTCACAATAAGCTGTATAAAAAAATCTCTCCAGATTCCCGCTGTATAGGCATTTTTTTAAAAATAGATATCTTCATTTTTGAAAAAAGAAAAGGAACAGAGCGAAAAAAAAAATTGAGCGACCTCGTGTCGAACCGGTGTCACGGCAAAACAAATTCGAATCTGGCCCGTTCAGCACCTCATCCGCTTGTGCTAACGAAGCAGTAGTAAGAGCTTAAAGTATTATAGTGAGTTGATCGCTTAGCGAAACAAAAGGTTTCTTTTGTTTTCCATTCAACAAAAGGTCCCCAGAGGATGCCCTTGGAAAAATGTGTTTTTTTGCATACGTAATATCTCAAAAAGGAAGCAAACTTCAGGGAAAAAACATGCAGAACATTGTTTGACACACGGAAACAAAACTGCATGCGAAATTTGGAGCGTTTTCGACAAAGTTCACTTTTCAGTAAAAAACCTAACGCCCTTTTTCCACCGAAGCCTTCAATTGAAAGGCCGCGGGCAAGAACGCCCCTGATTGGCCATTTTCAAAGTGCTCAAAAGTAGCTGAATTTTGGCATGTGGGCTTTGTTTTACCTGAGAAATATTGCTCTGAAGTTTGTTTCGCAGGGTCTCTCTTCGTTTTCTAGAAATAACGTATGCAGAACTGACTCAGTTTTCCAAGCGGCATCTTTTCGAGATCTATTGTTAAACGAAAAACAAAAGAAACCTTTTGTTTGGCTAAAGCATGAAGTCACTATAACGCAATGATTTCGCACTGCCGCTCCGTTAGCTCAAGTGGATAAGCGCTGAACGAAGCTGATTCGTATTTGTTTTTTCGTGACACTCGTGGGCTCGATTCGAGGTCGGTGATATCTTTTTTTTTTTTTCGTTCTGTTTTTCTTTTTCTTTCAAAAACCTTCTCTGTGTCTTTGTAACTTAATTGCCGTTTTTACTGGTAGGGATCTGGGATGACATGTTTTTTAGCTGCCATTGTCAGTGACTTACGCTTTTGGCGCGCAAAGCGATAACACAAAGTCAGAGCTGGCTTACCTGTTTATTACGCAGAGTTTGCTCATTATTTCCACCGATATTCAACGCTTATTCGAGGAATATTTGCGCCTGCCTGGTAGGAGATTTGGCATCATTAAGCCTTTGACCCTCGATCAAAGTCACTAGCACGCCTCGAAGAAGCGAGGTGTGTTCTTGTTCCGAGATCATGGTTTAAGTCTGCCGTGAGCTTAGCCATTGAGGAACAAGTGAGCCAGGCGGTAGAGTCTAGAAACGCTTCTTTGTCCAAAACAAAGCATCCGTCGTGGACTTATGGCTCATTTGCTGAACTTCGGCGTGTGTCAGTTTTGGAAATTAGAACTGCTTTCTAGACTCTTATTATTTTCTTGAAATTAGCCGCCTCAGTATCCTTTGCTCCAAAAATTTCTGGGATATCCCATAATAATCTTTCATACGTAAAGTGCCGTGACCATGGTGTGCACGACTTGTAGCACTTGTTAGCGTGACTCAGACACGGCCGGGAACTGGTGAGAAAGGCCAGGCAGCAAAGTCGTTGCATTTGACCTGTGCTTCGAAGACCTTCGAAGTTTCTAAGCCATTTTTACGGGCCAAAGAGAAATCGCAGGTCGGTTAAATTCGCAAGCAAGCGTTCCGTGTGTGTGCATCGTGGTTTTCCAAGCAGATGATTACTTTGAATTGTGATAGAATCGAGCCCGCCGCGAAGAAAAAAAGACAAAGAACGCCTGATCGCAGGTTTAACTATGGGAAGACTATAGGAAGAAGAAAACTTCAGCTCAAATGTAAGTTTTGCTTTGTATTTCAGCGTTCCTTTGCTGATGAATTTTCCGTTTCATGCGCTTTTTTTCGGTATGAGCAGCGTGTTAGCTTAAGGCTTTCTCTTTCTGTGTTGTCAGATATAATCATTTCATGGAACGAGCAGTTTTGTACCAAAAAAGTAATTTCACGTAGAAACATTTCAATCACCGACGTAGCCGATTTGCAAAACATCCAACCTCTCTCTCTAGCCACTTTTCATTGAGTTTAGTTAGGTATCGATTCCTGCAAGTCGAGATTGTTTCCCTTGGCCTAACACCGCTAACCCTAACGTGTCCTGACCTTAACTCTAGCCCGAACCAAGGCACTAGCGCTAACTCTAAGCGCTAGCCCTAATCCTAAGCAATAACCCTTATTCTGAGCGTTAGCCCTAACCCTAAGCAATAACCCTAATTCTGAGCGCTAGCCCTAATCCTAAGCAATAACCCTAATTCTGAGCGCTAGCCCTAAGCAATAACCCTAGGCCTAAACGTTAACTCTAAGCTCGACCCATACCCCCGACCCCAAACGCTAACCCTAACCTTGTTCCGTAAGCCTAACCTTCAACGCTAACCCTAGTTTCGAGCGGTAACCCTAACCCTAAATCTAATAAAACTGGGAACTCTTAACCCTAGGAGTCAGCATTTGAAAAAACTTAAAAGAAAAACAACGCTAATAGTATTGTGTAACAAAGCAGTTCCAAAAGACGCGCGCGGACTGTGACAAGCAAGTGTTTTGCATACTTTATTTTTTGATATACGCAACAGAAATGAGGGGAAATAAGTGCAAGGCAGTTTTCTACAGGTATAAACAAATTGGCATGCGAAGTTTGGAGCTGTTTTGGCCATTTTCGATTTTAGCAAAAAATCAAGGGGACGTTCTTGCCCGCGGCCTTTCAATTGACTTTGAGATATGGGCATAAAGCCTGTTGCAAACACAGCATTCCATGGCCTTTGTTTACAATTTGTATTAATGAGATTGGTCTTTAACATCATTTTGAGCTGATGGATGTTGTCATCAATGAGCTTTAGCAGGCAGTCCGTTTTTGTCAAAGAGCCTTCAGCCCATTTTTGCAGGGTTTTCCCTTACGCGCAAATGCATGTCCAAGAATCATTGTTTGGCTGAAAAATGGAAAAGGGACACAAAATGGCAAGGAGAACGGGTCCTTTCGGAGAAGAAAAATGCTTTTCACTATTTTCAAATGTCTCTTTTTGTCCCAGAGATATTCAAGTTTTTAAAATATGCAAATTAGCCATGTGATGACGTCACATACGCAACTCACAATTTCAGCTTAAGGTAACAGTATATCTCAGGGGTGTCTCACGTACAAGCGATGTTGCTCGTCAGGTTTTAACTGTTGATATCCAAACCCCTATATCAAATTAAAGCTTACAGGACTGGTTATCAGACTATACCAAAAATTTTGAAAACAAATTAATTGTTGAATTTTTAAAGACTTCTAAATGCAAGCGCCCGTATCACCTTTTGAACGTTACATGTCAAAGCGAATTTTGTTTTTCACTTATTTAATGCGTTCCTCTGTGTCCGTGGCCAAAGCACTAAAAAAGTTGTCTGCAATTTCCCATATTCAATTCCAGTGAAAAGTTACAGAACATTTTTGAAATAGGATTAAAAAAAATCGCTCTTGAAGAAAAGTATTTAGAAATAAGAAATTCGCAGGCACATTTTTATTTTTTATATGTGAAACCAAATTTGAGAGCAACTGAACAAATTCCCTTTGACTTGTAGCTCTTTCAAGTGTCCCGTGGTAAAAAAATTGTTTCGAGAAAACAGTGCTGAAAAAATTTGCTTGCTTCAAAAACAAACTCAGCACACAAACACAGTCAACTGGGTTCAGATCACTGAACCAATCAGCGCTTGGAAATTTTTCTTCCATTCGCCTCCTGGTGAAATTTACACGCGTAATCTTCAATCAACCCTAGTGTTTTGCATTGCGCTCAAAGTGGTGAGAATTTTTTTGGTTGCTTATTTTTTTCTTGAAGCTGTTGGAGCAAAATGGGGAAGGTAACAAAGGGAACGACTGCTAGAAAGCAAACTAAACCGGGAAAAACAAGTTAGTAACAGAATGCACGCAGTTTCAAATGAACCAATAAACTTTAGAGAGACAAGGATTATAGCGATTTCAGAAATCGGGCTGTTTCACTTATTGTGTTCTATGTAATAAATCAATGTAGGTGATGGGCCTACAAGACTCCAATGGTTCTAGACAACTTTCTGCAACTGTGCAATTGTTGTTCTATTTTAATTTTTCATCTCTCGACCTTTCCTTGCTCCACACATGTTTCTCGAGGGATACTTAAAGCCATGTTATTGCAAAGAATGGAAACTATAAGTAGAGTGGAGCCTTTTGACTGTGTTATAACATTTTTAGAGGTCATAGGTCTGCATGGTTTCAGCTGTTAACTGCACTTGCTTCACAGAGTTTGACAGCTCTGTAATTTATTATGTGCTTATACTTTGTTTTTGCTCGTTTCTGTTGTAAGATATGGTTCTAAGTATTGGCTGTCCAGGGACAAAGATTAATGTAACATTGCCTATTTGCATTCTATGTTGTGACGCCGGACCTTTCTATTCAGACTAGAACTGTTTGCAAGCACAGTGTGTTGGGTCTTAATCATGAATACATATTCAACTTTGTGCAGCTTTTCCAGTCAGACTGCCGTAGCTTTACTTTAGGAGAAAGCTGTACATTTGTCTAGAGAATATCGCTTCATAATAAAATTGCTCTTCTCAGGGTCTGCTGGATGTCCACAGTTGAATTATGACCATCTTTCCATAAATTCAATGAGTACAACGCCAGCAACATCATGACCACAGTAAATTGTCTCAAGAAAGACTTACCTAACCTTTAGATAAACGTCGGAATAGATACTGTTCGAAATTTCAGCGCGAAAACTACTCTTAAACATCCCAGGTAATGGCGGTCGTGGCGACTAAGCTCAATGCGACAAACTGCCTGATTACATGGGACCCCTCCCTGATGTTCTCAATTGTCAAAGTAGCACGTGACCGGACCCAACCAGGGTCTCTCCTCGCTCACCACGGGCAGTAAGATGAGAGACCCTGGGAACAAGGTTGTATTATGAGAGTGAAGAGTGATCATCGCAGTAAATTTTCCAATTTGAGCAATTGGAAAGAAGAAGCCTGAAAAAAATCAGGGCTTCAACAGGATTTGAACCCATGACCTCCGCGATACCGGTGCGATGCTCTACCAACTGAGCTATGAAGCCACATGTTGGGAGGAGGTCACGGGTTCGAATCCTGTTGAAGCCCTGATTTTTTTTCAGACTTCTTCTTTCCAATTGCTTAAATTGGAAAATTTACTGCGATGATCACTCTTCACTCTCATCTACAACCGCAGTACAAATATGAATTATTTCATATATATACTTCACAAGGTTGTGTTATCTCAAGTCTATAAATAGAACTGTCTTGGCCAATTTGCAGTGCAGACCATTGAAACTTGGCAGGGTAATAGTTCTACAGGAAACACATCTGCAGCTATAAAAGTTCTGTTCCCATGGCAATTCACTCTTTTCCAGTCCCCACCTACTTGATTACTTGATTTCATTATGTTACAGATTTTCAGCTCGAAAAACTAAATGGGGCCACAAACTCAAGCTAACATATTTATATGGCTGTAGGATCATGCATAAAATACACCATTTGCAAATATGAAAATTGAATGCTGAAGGTGGCCAGAAATGCCTTTTATTTTGGGGAGGTCTGGAACCCAGTATGTTGCCATGGTAACAAAACATTTAAGCTTGTATTGTAGAGCACCTTAAGTAGAATCTTACTGCAAAGAATCAAACATTTCTTGTACAATTGGCTGAGATATCTTTTTTCATCATCATCATCGTCTTGTCCTTTTCCCTCTGGGGGAAATAGGGCCTTGCATTCTGTCTGCAAGCTTCTTGGTCTTTTGCACAACTACCGGCTTCTGTCCAACCTCTGAACCCAAGTTCACTTTGTTCTCTCTCTACCATTCTCCGTCATGTCTCCGTTGCCTATCTCTCCTATGTATGTCTTCCTTCTGGGGTCCATGTTAAGGCTATCCTTGTGTTCTTATTTACACTTTTCTTCAGCACATGCCTAATCAGTTTCCAGCGCCTATGTTTTAACCGTTGAGTGATCTCTTCCATATTCATCTTGAATCTTATCTCTTTGTTTGTCACTTTCATAGGCCAATAAATCTTCAGAATTCGTCGTAGACACTTTTGGAGAAAAACTTTAAGCTTGGTCTTGCCACTTTTAATCATTTGCCAAGTTTTGCAGCCATAGAGAAGGACAGCCAGTACCCTAGATCTTCATCATATTTGATCAAAATTTGGTTGAGTATATGACATCATCACTTGGCTATTAAATTTGCATATTTTAAAAACTTGAATATCTCTGGCAAGAAAAGAGATATTTGAAAATAGTAAACAGTATTTTTCTTCTTGAACAGAGTACTTGTTTATGTTTCTAAATGGCTTCAATAGGAAAGATGCGATTTCCGTCATAGTACCGCTTTAATTTAAACCTTAATAGCTGTGCAAAAATTCTTTTGAGAATAAAATTAGAATTTGAATTCATAAAGACTGTGGTCTAGCAGCACCCGGTCACTTGCGACTGGCTTTCATCTTTGGGTGACAAGACAAACTTACATGTACCTAGTTACCCGGCCGGGCAACTTCCTTTTTGAGATTTAACTTTGAGATAAAAACAGTCTCACAATAATGTGCCTTTCCCTTTTTGATTTTCTGTGTTGTACTGAAGTTTGCAAGGCAAAATGCCTCAATTCAGAATGTTTAAATTCATCTGTGAAGTCAAAACATTGGTTGTTCAACACTGGTCTTCAGTGATGCGGACAGCAGTGTCCTTGTATACTTTGTATAGCATCAACAAAACATCTTAGTTCTTGTGATTTGTATAATGTGCATGAAAAGACCCCAATTGTAGGAGAATGTGAACTAAATTATTACAAGCATAGAGAGAAAAAGACTTAAGTCTTCTACATATATCAACCCTTTTAACTAAAATAGTGTAAAGTTTGTCTTTCGTTGTGGACTTTAAACAACAGTATTACAAAAATTCACATGTTTCATTTTCAGTTTATTTATTTGCCATAAGAAGTACAAGAGAAACAAAAAAAGAGATTAAAAACCTAACTATTTAGACTCTCATGGCGAGGAAGCCCAAAAGAAGCCAGTGGGCTTATAGAGAATGGGCTCCCTCAGATAAATAGTTACCAGGGAAACATTTAAAAACTTGCTTCAGCTGAGTGTTCCTATCATGTTATATGGTTTCAGTTTCTTCTAGAAGGTATTGTTGATTATATCAGGCATTGGATTGAAACAATCACTGTACCTCTCCGATTCCATGTTTGCTGACTTCATCATCTGTGTAGCTACATGTACTGATGTAAATAAATAGCCTCCAATAAAGTCATTCGGAAGGTTTCACTCTAAAGGTTTCCACTATGAACTCTTCCAATCGACCAACAATACTGTATAACAGTTGAAATAACTTCACTCTGAATGCACTTGTTTCATAATGGTAATTGAACTGAGAGGAGTGCAATTTGGTCTGAAATCATATGCGTGGTTTCAAAATCGAACTCGCGCTACGTGCTCATTCGATTTGAAATCACAAGTATGATTTCAGACCAAAATTGCACAACCCAAAGTTCAATTGCCACTTTATGAGATCCACTTTGAAATTGCATAACTTAATAGCCAAATTTGCCAAACAGTGGCTTTTTTGTCTTTCATTTTCCTGCAATGAGATTGGTTACCCTTAAAATCTGATTGGTTGTTTTGTTTTACTGTCCCATTCTCATTGGCTGACAAAAAGATGCGATTTAGAGCGGAAGATAGTGCGATTTGTGAATAAATCGCAACGCTGAGAGCCAATCACATTGCAAGGATAACCAGTGATTTCAAAATAGACTTAATAAACTGTTAAATTAACCTGAAGTTTCCACTCTAAAAACTGGCAGCACAAACAGTCTTCTGAATTGTGGAAAACAAAGCACAGGCAATGTCTTCTGGGTAGCTATTGTGCGATTTAGTCATTTTTCGACATAGGAGACAGCCCCATTCGCATTTATGACCGGTTCGCCTATGGCAACCCAGTAATAATCACATCTGACAGGTTGAGTCATGGAACAGCACGTCCTTATTCTGTTGCCACCATTGCCGTCAAACTACTTCAAATTGTGAACGCATTTCAGCGAGAACTTACAGTACGAACCATTCAATGACTGATGGAAAACTGGTACACTAAATTACAACTAAAGCCGCTTACACAAATGACTTATCCAAGACGAAAACGAAACCGACAATAGATGGATCGAAACCATCCATTTACCGATGACAAACTTAACATGCACGAATCTTGCAGCCAATACCATTAAGGCTTTACTGACCAATTACTTTGAACGGACCAGACTGGTAACACCATCGACTGACAAGCATTATTCGCTACCTCCAGGGACTTGTTATTCACAAAAAAATAACTCTTGCACGGCTTGTGTGCAAGATACATCACGGCGAGTTTATCCCTATTCCCTTTTAAATGGGAAGGAAAGTCATTGTAAGTAAATTCAATTAAGTGTGTTTGAAGTTGTGAGAGTTTGGTTGGTTGATCTGTAGCTCAACATTGTAATGCATGTAATCCTGTGTTTCTCTCACCATACAATTTTAAGCTGATCGTTGCTGCTTATAATAGAATTTCTGCAGAATGCTATCCAATTTACGATGAAAAAGTCTGCTTTCGAGTGATTCGCAACTACTGATAGAAACTGTTTTGTAGTGCAACTTTCAACATTGCACAGGATTCCACGCCGGGAACTGGTGAACAAGATACAACCAACAGAGTAGTTTAAAATGAATCTGTTCTTTAATACATCTTTGTCTAGTATCTAAGCTACTTGCTTGTTTGCTCATTAAGCGATTTTTTGCGATGGTTTGTAGGTCGCACGTAAGCCAATTCAATTGCAAAGTTGCATAAACAAACTTGCCTGTGAGCCTTTTTGTCACAAGAAAATAAAAATGTTATTTGCTGGCTTAGGGTCGATCCATATAGTGAAAAACTGTGACTGAGGGCTTGAAAATGCTGCCCTCGGGCCTGCGGTCTCAGGAAGCATTTTCAAGACCTCGGTCACAGTTTTCACTACACGGACTTCCCAGCCACAAAATAACATATATTTATTAGTATTATATATAGATAGGACCCTGCACACGCTTTGATTGGTCAAAAACCCATGTTTCATCAGAGTATAAAACAAAGAAGGGTGTTTTATTGTTTTGCACTCAAGAAATGTAGAAAACACTCGCCTATGACTCGTGTTTTCTACATGTCCCTTGTGTTCTCAAATGCCCGTTGTGTTTTATCACAGTGTAATACACGGCTTAGGCTTCTTTATTGAAATGCATACATACATACAGACAGACAATATAACATTTACTGTATTTTCTATGTAGACAAAACAGAAGCCAAAAAGAAGAACAACAGTTTTGGAAGGCTGTTCAGTGTACTGTAGACAAAGATGTTGTGCGCACAGATAGGTCACATCCTTACTTTGCTGGTGAAGGCAATCCAAATGTTGAGATCATGAGGTAAAGAACAAGTGAACACTTTTATATTCAAATATTAAAGAAGGCTGACTGTAAATTTTGGAATACCCACTAAACTTTCTAATATTTTCATCTTGCATGGCAAGATCGACTTCTTCAGTGATTTAAGGTGGATTGATAGGCTGAAAAATGAGGACATTCATCAAAAATATGATTTGTTCAAAAACATAGCATTTAAAGCCCTTGAACACTTTAAAAAGGCATTTTGAAATGATCTTGCTGAATTTGCCACTAGATGAATGTAAAATTGAGGGAAGGCACACAGTGGTATAATTTTTTTACATAGCAACGGCCATAGCGATGGTTGTTTATAGTCAGAAAGTGGAAGTAAGAGCACTTTATTACTCTTGGCTAAGTTTTCAGCCCAATCCGAGCTTAATGATTTTTTCGGCTTCTTCCACCTTGCCGTTGCAGACGAAAACGGGCACAACCTATTCTTTTTTCCGAAGTCGTTTGAACCAATCTTGAGGCATTTATTGAGTGATAAAATTACACCACCATACCTTGTGATTTGTTTTGTGACGAAATCAAACCTAGATACGCTTCTTGCTACGTTCCAAACGTAGCAAGGTAGAAAATTTCAATTTGCATCGAAAACGCTCATTTTTTGATCAATAGATCAAAAATTCCCCACCAATTCACCGATTTACCAAATTTTAGCAAAACAATCATTTGACATGTCACGTGGTCATGATAATATGTTAACCCTTTAGTGCCCAAGGGGTCTCCCTTTGACGAGTAAAATCATCTGGCGTTAGACAGAGTAAAATCTATAAGTCACTATTGGGCATTAAAGGGTTAAGGCAAGGCAGGACGTCGAGAGTTGTAACCAGGGAAAAGTTCAGCTTGGTAAAACAAAAATAACAAGAGATATAGCTGTCCAACCTCATTTCTACTTTACATTCCTGATCCAGGCCTTAAACTGCTTGAGATTCGGTTTTGGTCTCGATCTGCCTGGAAGCTGTGTCTGCTACCATATTTTGAATGCCCGGAATATGCTGAGCTGTCAGTGATACTCCTGCTGTCAAGGCTACTGCCCACAACTCTAGGGCTTGTGCAGTCAGAGCAGGGGAGTGGGTGCCCCCTCTTTTGTTGATGTACGCCACCACTGTGGTGTTGTCTATTCTCAAGTGAATATGTTTCAGTGGAGGATGTTGAGGCCCTGCTTTGAGGCATCGCTTGAAACTGTGATAGCAATAGGTGGGAGCTGAATTGGACAGCCATTCAGACACAAAGCGTACAAACTTGGCATGAGTGCCCTTGACATGATTATTGGTGTAATCTGCAGTCGGGCGCTGATTTGGAAAATTCACTGTATGCTTTTGGCCAATCAGAAAACAGTTAGAGAGTTCAATGTATAATAACAAAGGTTGCATTACTTGATCAAAGTTCTTGAGAAGGTATCTATTTCTGTGGGGGTATAAACTTGCTAGCTCATTTCCATTGTTTAAACTGCACAAATTCTTCCTATAGATTATTGCAAATTTCTCGAAAAGATGTAAATTGCGTTTTTTTCTAATGTTGTTTTAAGGTCTGCACTGCTTAATGATTCTCCATTTGATGGTTAAAAGTTTGCTGTTTTCTTTCAGAGTGCAATTGTGTTTCGACAGTTCAGTCTTGTTTATCCACCGGTAGCCCAAGCTTCTTTGGGAACCGTCAACATGACATTGCGTAACAGCGTTGTTATAAGAGTTTGTATGGAAATATAACGATCGTACAAAATAGTTCAAAATAAGGGGGGAAATAACAAAATCAACTTAAGGTGGCTGAAAACAGTTTCCAGTACTTTCCAAGACTTGGAGTTTGATGGGTCATTAACACCACTCTTTATCGGTTGATGCCAAAATCATGGTATCAACAAACTGCCCAATCAATCGTGAGCAAGTTGCTGTCAATATTGTGGCACAAAAGGTTGCCATAGCAACAATATGACCTGCTAAAATCACTCTAAATTTCAAAAACCAGTGAGGTGACCCCCACTTTTTATTATGGAATTGTAATCAGCATGATAAGATTCAACTTTTTGCAAAGTTTAAAAAAGTCCTGTGAAGGAGGTTCAGAGCCACCTTAAATTTTCGAAACTTCGAAGTCGATTCTATTATTTTTTCCCATATTTTGAACTATTGTGTACATTCGTTATATTCCCATACAAACTCTTATGATAACGCTGCTACGCAATGTAATGTTGACGGTTCCCAAAGGAGCTTGGGCTACCTCACAATTTGAACCTTTTTTCGGACTCCCAAGACACGCTTTTTGTGGAATGTTTTTGAACCCATTCAAAAATCTCGATAGAACGTGTTTTATCGGGTCTAAAAATACTCGGCTACGCCTGTCAGTTAGAAAAGCGAGTGAGTTTGATTAAGGAGTAACTACAAAGGCAACAACACAACATGGGCGGTCCAAAAGCACATGGTTTAATGAAAAGCGGGGGTTCGAGTCCCTGAAACTACATTAGACTCCAGTCTGTGACGCCACGAAAACGACAACGAGGTTCTAATTACAATTTATACCTGAAACCTTATCTTATAGTGTAAACAACGTTCAAAATGTCACTTTGTCTCGTTTCAAGAATTAAGTGCTAAGTCTGACTTTCGACAAGGCCTCGTGTTTTTTATACTCCAATAAAACACTGCTGCTTGATTTTTAAACATTAAGGGGTATTCCAAGTGTGCCATAATGGTAGAGTTTAGATAGGGGAATCTTGTGGTTCACGGTATCAAATGCCGTAGAAAAATCTAAGAAAATACCACAGGTAACCAGCTTTTTATCCATTGACTGTTTGAGGGTGTCAGTAATCTCAAAAATGGCTTGCTCCAGATGTTGAGTGTCCTTTCCTAAAGCCAAACTGACATTTTCCACAACATTCCACATATAGTTGATTATAAACTAAATTTCCAAGTAAGTAGTCTTGTCAGCTCGTTCTTGCTCCAACTCGCGCTCTGATTGGCTGTTGAGTTTTGCGTATATAATTAAAATTGCATCTCATTAATTTTAATCGGAAGGGTTCGGGACAGGCTCAGCATGCCTTCAAAAATTAAGCCCTGAATTTGTCGTGATTCATCTTTCCTTGATCACAGGGTGGGGCCGGTCATATCTCTTTTCTAGTCATGTAACCACGTTTATGTACATTCTCAGAGATGTGACTGTTCGTTGTAGTGGTCTTGGCAAAATCGTCTGACTACCTTTAGCAGGATTAGTCCACTACTAAATTGTTCATCCAAAATCAGATCTTCTGTACTCGAAGGTGGGTGGAGGTTGACAGGTCATAATGGGTGGGTTTGTACTGGTCCCAGACATTTGTCACCCATGCAGTAGAAAGAAAAGTGGAATGTATTCTCGAATTATTTCTCAAAGTTCGTTTTTTTTTTTACAGGAATATCCTTCTGAATTATGCCACATACAATCCTGAGGTTGGGTACAACCAGGGCATGTCGGATCTTCTGGCATCTGTCTTGGCAATAGTTCAAGACGAACTTGATGCATTCTGGTGCTTTGTTGGTTTGATGGAGGACAGTGTGTTTGTCACTTCACCTAAAGATGATGTCATGGATAGGCAGCTGGTTAGTTTATGTACTGGTTCATGACCAATGTACTATGAATAACACTTATCCCATGAGCGCATTTTGGACATGAGATGATAGATAGCCATTACGAAGCGTAGCTTCGAGTTGGCTATAATCATATTATATCCAACAAGCACGAGTGGATTAATAATTATTGTGGACTGACGAAGGAGACTGACCCATTTTGATCTAATTCCACCAAAGTCACCAGGATTTTTGCTCTTGTGGTTCGCAATTTGCTATCCGGTAGTGCTGCCACTCAAGACGGAGGCAGTGTGGCCGAGTGGTTTAGAGCACTGGTGTTGTAATCCGGAGGTCCTGGGTTCAAGGCCTCCACCCTGTCACTAGCCGGATTTGTTTCTCGGTAGTCCCCAGTTCAAATCCTCGGTCACGCTTTGTAAAAAGTCAACTGGTCTGCCTCCTGCCAGTTGGAATTTTTAACTATGTTACGTTTATTTGAAATATCTGTTTCCTTCGTTTCAGTGGCGTGCCTGTAAACTAACTAATGCTTAGTGCTAAGCTAAGTGCATGTCCACTATAAATAAGATTATTTCTATTTTAAGAGAAAATTACTGTTTTCTTGGCACTTGAAATTACTTCAGAGTTAATTCTCCGTTTTACAGATATTCACCCATGTATAGATCAGCGTTTCAAGCCTTACCAGTATCCCAATTTCCATGTAAGGCCATGTACACCGTTTTGATAATATATCTTCAAAGGTTTCATGATCTTGGACTACGGTAGTTCTCTATGGCTACTTCCGACTTACTGCAGCGGACCCAGATTTAACTCATCTTTTAGGTCCCTCGCACAAGTCTCTCACTCTCCACACTACAAGGAAACAACACACTTCGTTAGTGGTCCATTGAATAACACGCAAACTGAGAAGTCTTTTAAAACCTAGCAGCAGCGGAAAGCAGATTTACGTGTTATTAAAGGCGCAGTAAGAAGAGTAAAATGTCTGAAATTATGATGTTTGCTTTTTACTTCTAGACCTACGTCCGTGAGTTATTACGTATGCTGGAAGCACCGTTTTATGCTCATCTTTTGTTACAAGATGATAACATGGACATGCTGTTTTGTCATCGTTGGCTTCTTCTCTCCTTTAAACGAGAATTCTTCAATGAAGAAGTTTTAAAAATTTGGGAAGCGTGTTGGTCTCGATATGAAACTGAGTATTTCCATATCTTTTTGTGTGTTGCAATGATTCAGGAATATGGAGGCGCTGTTGTGGAGCAGAATATGTCAGCAGATGACATGTTGCAGTTTTTTACAGATCTGTCGATGAAGATGGATGGGACAAAAGTATTACGTACCGCACGCCAGTTGTTGTTAAAATTTCGCCAGTTGCCTGGGATTCCTTGCTCATTGCGTGGACTATTGTCCGGACCAGGAATCTGGGACAGTGCTTATTTACCCGAGATCCAGTGTAACTGTCACGACAAGTGTGTTAACTTGTATGATAAATCCAAAAGCCAATCGTCAGAATCCATTGATGAAAACGAAAAAAAGTTTCTGTAGACAAGTCAGAAAAGCCTGAGTTGGTCTGTAATGATGGATGATAAAAGTGAAGTAGACTGATCTTCACGCCCGGATTCAGAGCCGCCAAGTGCATAAAATACGATAGTTTTAAATCAGTATATAGTTTACCTAAATGGTACAAAATGTTGCCGAAGGGAACGAGGATGTAAGGAGTGTCAACCCAGAGCAGGGTTGTTCCCATACAGAAATCAGGATCGTCGGTTAGAGCTGGCCGGGTCTAAGCTTCATTGCATTTTCAGAGTCCTTTTGCGGACGAACTCACGCTCTTATATTAGACATGTTGGTGTACTTGGAGTTTCCAGAAACTTCTTAGAAGTATTAAATAATATCATTGCAAGGTTTCTAAATTGGAATATTTTAGAACGTTTTAGGTCACGGCTGAATGACTTCAAGTTCGAGGTTCTAGTGAGATCTTTTTGAGATTTTAACAAAATCTTTTTTTGTGGCCACGGATTATTGTTGCATAATCCCACATAGTCAGATTAAAGGATTTATGAAACTTGAGAATGTTTCTCAGAGTGAGAGTTTATACTTGTATTTATAGTTAATGCTGGATTCACTACTTGCACAATACCATATTGCACCTCTTTAACCCCCCCCCCCCCAAAAAAAAAAAAAAAAAAAAATTTGCATACTCATTGTTTGTCATTACTCCTGGGACATGAACATGTCCCAAGAGTAGTCTAAAACAATGCCTATGCAAATATATATATATATATTTTTTTTTTGGGGGGGGGGGGGGGGGTAAAAGAGGTGTATTATGGGATTTGTGCAAGTAGAGAATAGTGAAAACTCAAGACATAATCGAATCTTCGCATGTACAATTGAACCGAAGCAGTTGCACAGACATGTTCTTTTTTTCCATGTTTTTATCTTTCCACGCAACGCGCGGTTTTACATGTGTTCCAAACAACGTTAGCAGGTTATTTGGCGGGAATTCATTTGCCTGAAGTCAGACTCGGGTTTTCAGATCACCGCGAAATGGCCTACGCTTCAGCAAATTATACTTAAGTAAGTAGTACTTAATAAGAAATTAAAAATTTTTGTTGTCACTGACAAAAACTTTGTGTGGACGTTTCGGTTAAAATACTATAACCTTCAGCAATAAAATGGTTCACGAATGCAAATGAGTGCTTTAAAAGAACCGCAGAAACGTCACTTGGGATTGCCAAGGGCCTTGTAAATGTCAGGAATGTAAATGTGTTCATTAATGGCATTAGGTTCGCGAATTGAATGCCACGCTTCTAAAAACAATCTCTTTGACCATTGGGAACAGCGGTCAATGATCTTAACGTCGTTAAGGTCAAAATCATGATTGTGTTTTATACAATGTTGGGTTAATAAAGAATTTCCATCTCCCGTGAAAATCGCTCTCTTGTGTTCTCTAGTCCTGGAT
>JAHPZR010021589.1:0-19612 GCA_019787425.1 Platygyra sinensis | reverse complement strand
TCACCACTCCTAGAACTTCATGTATTTACTTTTTACCTAAAATTCACAAACCTAACAACCCAGGCCGACCTATTGTCTCTGCGTGTAGTTGCCCTACCGAACTCATTTCTAGCTATTTAGACAAAATTATGGCACCTATCGTCAGATCTTTACCGTCATATGTTAAAGACAGTCAACACGCACTCCAAATTTTTCGTGATTTCAATTTCCTGGGCGAAGACAAACTTATTTTCACTATGGATATTACATCTCTTTACACCGTCATCCCTAATGGCGAAGGTCTTCTAGCCCTCAAACATTTTTTCGATTTACGTACTGTTAAGGAACCAAGCTCGGAAACATTGCTCCGCCTGGCTGAACTAGTTTTAACACTAAACTGTTTTTCATTCGCTGACAGTTATTATAAACAAATCAATGGGGTGGCCATGGGTACCAAAATGGGACCCAGCTACGCCAACCTTTTCGTAGGCTATATTGAACACCAATTTTTCAATCAATACAACGGCCCCAAACCTGACCTCTACCGTCGCTACATTGACGACTGTGTCGGCGCAACTTCCTCCACCAGAGAGGAACTCAATCAATTTATAACTGCTGTTAATTCGTTTCATCCGGCTCTTAAATATACCTGGGAAATTTCCGACACTTCTTTAGCATTTCTAGATATTAAAGTTTCTGTCGAAGGCAACGGTTTATGCACCAGTGTGCACTACAAACCCACAGATTCTCATAGTTATTTGTTGTATTCATCTTCACATCCATCACATGTCAAGAATTCCATTCCTTATTCTCAGTTTCTTAGACTTCGCCGCCTTTGTAGTGAGGACTCTGATTTTCCTTAAAATCAGAGGAAATGTGCGAGTTTTTCGACAAACGTGGCTATCCTGCCTCTGTTGTTCAAGCAGGCCATCATCGCGCCCAACAATCGATCGGCAGTCAGCCTACAAACGTCTAGAGGAGAATAATAATAGAATTCCATTCACTCTCACATTTCACACTAATCTCTTCGAAAACATCAACGTAGTGTGAGACAAAAGAGATGCAGGGTGAAATGTGAGAGTGAATGGAATTCTATTATTATTCTCCTTCTTAGACTTTGTAGTGCGACTGCCGATCGATTTGTTGGGCGCGATGATGGCCTGCTTGAACAACAGAGGCAGGATAGCCACGTTTGTCGAAAAACTCGCACATTTCCTCTGATTTTAAGGAAAAATCAGAGTCCTCACTACAAAGGCGGCGAAGTCTAAGAAACTGAGAATAAGGAATGGAATTCTTGACATGTGATGGATGTGAAGATGAATACAACAAATAACTATGAGAATCTGTGGGTTTGTAGTGCACACTGGTGCATAAACCGTTGCCTTCGACAGAAACTTTAATATCTAGAAATGCTAAAGAAGTGTCGGAAATTTCCCAGGTATATTTAAGAGCCGGATGAAACGAATTAACAGCAGTTATAAATTGATTGAGTTCCTCTCTGGTGGAGGAAGTTGCGCCGACACAGTCGTCAATGTAGCGACGGTAGAGGTCAGGTTTGGGGCCGTTGTATTGATTGAAAAATTGGTGTTCAATATAGCCTACGAAAAGGTTGGCGTAGCTGGGTCCCATTTTGGTACCCATGGCCACCCCATTGATTTGTTTATAATAACTGTCAGCGAATGAAAAACAGTTTAGTGTTAAAACTAGTTCAGCCAGGCGGAGCAATGTTTCCGAGCTTGGTTCCTTAACAGTACGTAAATCGAAAAAATGTTTGAGGGCTAGAAGACCTTCGCCATTAGGGATGACGGTGTAAAGAGATGTAATATCCATAGTGAAAATAAGTTTGTCTTCGCCCAGGAAATTGAAATCACGAAAAATTTGGAGTGCGTGTTGACTGTCTTTAACATATGACGGTAAAGATCTGACGATAGGTGCCATAATTTTGTCTAAATAGCTAGAAATGAGTTCGGTAGGGCAACTACACGCAGAGACAATAGGTCGGCCTGGGTTGTTAGGTTTGTGAATTTTAGGTAAAAAGTAAATACATGAAGTTCTAGGAGTGGTGATGATCAGATTAGTAGCAGTAGCCGGCAATTCTTGTTTGACTATAAGGTCGTTAATAGTGCTCTTGACAATTTGTTGGTTATTGGAAGTGAGATCTTTATCGACTTTAGCATAAAAAGAGGTGTCAGAAAGTTGCCGCAAAGCTTCTTTTTGGTAGAGGTCGGCCCGCCAAACAACTAAAGCGCCGCCTTTGTCGGCCGCTTTAACAATTATGTCTTTGCGCTTACTAAGATTTTGTAGCGCCGCCCTCTCTTCCGAAGAAAGGTTGGAAAATTTGGTGTTACGATTGAAATTTAGTTTATTGATGTCATGACGGCATTTATTGATGAAAAAATCTAAAGAGGCGAACTGGCCCTCTGGGGGAGTCCACTTTGATTTTCGAGTCTGAAGCGTCTCGAAAATATCTTTGTCCGAGGTGTTAGAATCATCCTCTTTGTCATGGAAAAAGGCTTTAAGTTGAACGCGGCGAATAAATTTTTCAACATCTTGCTTAACCGAGAATTCGTCAAGTTTTTTGGATATAGGAACAAAATTCAAGCCCTTACTGAGGACGGATTTCTCTGCGTCGGAAAGCGGAAGATTTTCTGGAATAGTAACTACGGTGCTAAGGCTTTCAAGTGACGAGTCACAAGTTTTAGGAGGACCTGTTAATTGTTCAAATTTATGGGCCTTAATTTGGTGTAAATGGTTAAAAAGTTTAGAATTGACCTCCTGGATTTTGGTGCGAATAGATTGTACTAAGATAGCTGGACAGATTTTAGACAGTTCAGAGCGGCATTGTAGAATTTGTTTGTCGAGGCCGTCACGTTTTTGGCACATAGCTCTGATAGTAATCCTCATAATGTTACGTGAAAAAGAATTTTGAGCACTATGAATTTGGCGAAGATATTGATTTGAATGAGAAAGAGAAGATGCATGAAAATTGGAGCGAAAACCCTTAGGAATAACTTTAGAATGAAGGCAACGGCCGATGAATTTGATGTGACTACAAAACCTTGTTTTAGCGAAGATAAGAATGGCCAAACGGAAAGCTAAATTTTTACTAATAGGGGGAAAAGGAAAAAGATAACTTACGATTTCCTGGCGTAGCTCCTTGGTGAGTTTCTTCAGGCTTGGCATCGTCTTGTGGTCGGTCTTCTGGTCTGAAATCTGTGGAATAAAGAATACTAAGGCAAGACGTTAGTGGTCGCAGCGATAAACAAACATAGGCACGCAAAGCGTGCAAGAGTTATTTTTTGTGAAAGGAGCATTCGTAGAACTGTTTACAGTAATGATTTAGTTAAGGTTTTTTGGTTGCGATGTACAGCAAGAAAGAAACTGGGAATTTATGATGTACATACCATGTTACATCGGTAATGGTAAGATGGCTAAATAGTAAGCCATCAAATGTTTGACTGAACAACGTACAATAATCCGACATGTCTCCAGATTAATGTAGGTACCATCTTATTTTCTAACAGGCAATTTGATTCGTTCTTTGATACCCACACCGTGATTGGTGTGACACGCGCACATGCATAACTCCCTCACTCATCGATCACATAGCCCTTCCAACCCCCAAGAGGAATTTTTGCTCAAAATACTCAAGTTAAGAGACCTTTTCGCATTTTATACGAGTCGTAAGTTTACCCTTTTTACACAACACTTCTTCATCGAAAATAGAAAGAAAGAGAAAAAACCGTTCTGACACGTTGAAAGTTTAATTTAATTTACTCCGATATGAAAAACAAAAGTGTCAAGTTACCATTTATAACTAAAAATAGCAAACATCTTGTGCGAACGATTTGCTCTCAAATGAAAAACAAAAGTGTCAAATTACCGTTTGTAACTAAAAGTAGCAAGCATCTCGTGGGAACGATTTGCTCCCATATGAAAAACAAAAGTGTCAAGTTACCATTTGTAACTAAAAATAGCAAGCATCTCGTGGGAACAAGTGGTGACGATGTATCAGCTCTAATTGAATTTACTCCCTTGTGAAAAACAAAAGTGTCAAATTACCCTTAGCTTTGTAACTAAAAAATAAAAATATCTCTCTATATTTGCATGCAACAAGAACAAAATAATCGTTTCCTGTACCTATTGTAAACGTTCGAACTCTTTCAAAATTAAATCAAAATAGTCCCGTCTCCTCTAAAACATTTCCTAAGAACTAGAAGCAACGATGCGTGACGTCTAATTGAATTTACTCCTTGTGAAAAACAAAAATATCAAGTTACCTTTGTAACTAAAAATAAAAAAAAACATCTCACTCATTTGCATACAACTAGCTCAAGCACTGTTTCAAACCTCAAGGCTCATAAAATCCTCAGCCTAACCCACAGAAAATGCCGAAGTAAACCCAATAAATGAATACTTTCTCCTCTTTTATAGAAGAATAAATATGGCCGTTCTGAACTGTATCGGGATCAAATCTTCTCATATATCATTTACCTTTAAAACAAGAAATTTGATTGGCTGTTTATAGTAGATCCGATCTGATTGGTGTGACATACATACATCTCTCACTCACTGACTCACTCACTGATCCGTTGACCCGTCCATAACATACTCGACGCGCCGACTAAGAGGTATTTTTTACAAAAAAAATAACTCAACAAACGAGTAAAGGGGGTAAGTTTCTAAAGAAACTATGGTGCTGCGTCGGTGGGAGTATTACAGGATAATTTGGTTTTATCAACTGAGTTGATAATGTGAATTGGCCACCGTAAAGAGATTCGAAAGCTGACGTTTCGAGCGCTAGCCCTTCGTCGGAGCGAATCGAGGAATTGTGGGTTGTGTGTGGTTTATATAGAGAAATATGGAGCTACGCTATTGGTTGGTGCCTGGCGACGTGAAAAAACAACAGAATAAATTAGTTGAGTGAAAAGCGTTCGTTGATACCGTGAGGATTAAGAGTGCCGATTTGAAAAATAAATTTTTGTTCTAGAGTTTTGCGGCTTTCTGTGCTTCCTTGATGTAGGGAGAGGCCACAGACCGCCATATGTTGCTTCGAATGATTCGGCAGATTAAAGTGTCTAGCGACCGGTTTAGATGCGTTTTTGTCGTCTTTCGCAATGTCGCGAAGATGTTCTCGGAATCGGTCGCCTAGTCGTCTACCTGTTTCGCCGATATATAACTTTCTGCAGAGAGTGCAAGTTATACAGTAGATGACATTGGCTGAGAGGTACAGGTAAAATGATCAGTGATTTTAATAGATCGCTTGGGCCCCGACAATTTCTCAACGTTACAAATGAAAGGACATGTTTTGCATCGTGCGCGTGCACATTTAAAAGTACCGGGTTTTTCACTCGTTTGGAAAGAACTTCTGACTAAAAAGTTACCTATGTTTTTGTCGCGTTTAAATGAAATTAATGGCGGTTGCGAAAAGATTCTACCAGTATCGGGATCATTTTGAAGTAATTTAAAGTTTTTGAGAATGATGGATTTTACTGCGTGGTTGTGAGGGTGAAATGTGAGAGTGAATGGAATTCTCATTATTATTCTCCTTCTGAGACGTTTGTAGTGCTGACTGCCGATCGATTTGTTGGGCGCGATGATGGCCTGCTTGAACAACAGAGGCAGGATAGCCACGTTTGTCGAAAAACTCGCACATTTCCTCTGATTTTAAGGAAAAATCAGAGTCCTCACTACAAAGGCGACGAAGTCTAAGAAACTGAGAATAAGGAATGGAATTCTTGACATGTGATGGATGTGAAGATGAATACAACAAATAACTATGAGAATCTGTGGGTTTGTAGTGCACACTGGTGCATAAACCGTTGCCTTCGACAGAAACTTTAATATCTAGAAATGCTAAAGAAGTGTCGGAAATTTCCCAGGTATATTTAAGAGCCGGATGAAACGAATTAACAGCAGTTATAAATTGATTGAGTTCCTCTCTGGTGGAGGAAGTTGCGCCAACACAGTCGTCAATGTAGCGACGGTAGAGGTCAGGTTTGGGGCCGTTGTATTGATTGAAAAATTGGTGTTCAATGTAGCCTACGAAAAGGTTGGCGTAGCTGGGTCCCATTTTGGTACCCATGGCCACCCCATTGATTTGTTTATAATAACTGTCAGCGAATGAAAAACAGTTTAGTGTTAAAACTAGTTCAGCCAGGCGGAGCAATGTTTCCGAGCTTGGTTCCTTAACAGTACGTAAATCGAAAAAATGTTTGAGGGCTAGAAGACCTTCGCCATTAGGGATGACGGTGTAAAGAGATGTAATATCCATAGTGAAAATAAGTTTGTCTTCGCCCAGGAAATTGAAATCACGAAAAATTTGGAGTGCGTGTTGACTGTCTTTACTGTCTTTAACATATGACGGTAAAGATCTGACGATAGGTGCCATAATTTTGTCTAAATAGCTAGAAATGAGTTCGGTAGGGCAACTACACGCAGAGACAATAGGTCGGCCTGGGTTGTTAGGTTTGTGAATTTTAGGTAAAAAGTAAATACATGAAGTTCTAGGAGTGGTGATGATAAGATTAGTAGCAGTAGCCGGCAATTCTTGTTTGACTATAAGGTCGTTAATAGTGCTCTTGACAATTTGTTGGTTATTGGAAGTGAGATCTTTATCGACTTTAGCATAAAAAGAGGTGTCAGAAAGTTGCCGCAAAGCTTCTTTTTGGTAGAGGTCGACCCGCCAAACAACTAAAGCGCCGCCTTTGTCGGCCGCTTTAACAATTATGTCTTTGCGCTTACTAAGATTTTGTAGCGCCGCCCTCTCTTCCAAAGAAAGGTTGGAAAATTTGGTGTTACGATTGAAATTTAGTTTATTGATGTCATGACGGCATTTATTGATGAAAAAATCTAAAGACGCGAACTGGCCCTCTGGGGGAGTCCACTTTGATTTTCGACTCTGTGTCGGAAATAGCGCGTTGTCTTTAAGCCAGGATTGATTGACAAGTCGTTCTAGAATTACAAGATATCAGTTTGCTATTGTAATCGTAGAGCTTAAGTTTTTTGCTATTCTTTCGGGACTTCTACACATGGACGTACTGTGAGCTGTGACTTAGGGATTCTGTTCGTGATTAAAAGCGTGATTCAAATATATACTGGGAGATTTGTCGTGGATTATCATTACAAACGGGGGCATTCGCGACAAAAGTGGCACCTCCGACGGGACCATCGACTACGGAACAAATTTGGTACGTGAGTATTCTGTGTGAATATGGATTCAGCATTATCCACGTTGGATACGAAACTTATCCAGCTTCAATTTGCGAGGGAAAGAACCGAGGAGACAATCCAAAGCAAGCGTTGTGACAAAATCGAAAGACAAATCAAGGCGTTGAAGGAATTGTCGGGCGAAGCCGACCAGCTGAAAAGAACCCTCGAAGGGTTGAAGATAGCCGCCAAGGAGAGCGCCGAGGAAATAAAGCAATGGAATGATCAAATCGAGGAAAAGATAACCAGGGCAGACGACGACATCTTAAGGTTAAAGAAATGGCTCGAAGAGACCAAGAGAGAAGAAAATCAGAAGATCCGAGAAGAAGAGCTTCATTACGAAAGAGAGCTTTTCGAAACGCGTCTTAAATTTCAAACCGAGTTGAATGCGGTCAAATCGAGCAAGGCCGAGGGAAGTGAATCCGCGAAGAGCAGTGGTGGCTCAGCGACTGGATTGGAAGCAAAATTGCCGAAGTTAGTGATTACGAAATTCAACGGTACATTCCAAGATTGGCCACGGTTCTGGGGGCAGTTCAGTGAAGCGATTGACAAATCAAGTATTGCTAGCGTTACCAAGTTTTCTTATTTGAGGGAGCTGTTGGCGCCGAAACCGAGAATGTCCATAGAAGCTCTGCCATTTTCCGCCGAGGGATACAATCGTGCTGTCGCTATTTTAAAGGATAAATATGGGAAAGAGTCAGAAATCGTAAAAGCCTACAACAAAGAAATTCTTGAGCTGCCAAGTATTTCCGGTGTTGATGTGAAAGCGATCCACCGGTTCCATGAGCGTTTGGCATATTGTGTACAATCCTTGCAAACAATGGGGAAATTGGATCAAGTGAACGGAAATGTACCAATGACACTTGACAAGCTGCCAGGGATTAGAGGCGATCTTGTTCGTACGGACGACACGTGGGAAAGCTGGGATTTTGTAAAGCTATTTGAAGCACTAAGTCTGTGGATTAGGCGAAACCCGGTCGACTCCATTCCAACAGAGGAAGTAGATCCCAAATCAACTCGTCGAAAGCGAGAAAGGTCTGACAAATTGTTCGCCGCAAAACAATGGGATCTCAAACAGCGGAAATGTGTTTACTGTGAGGACACATCTCATGTTTCCTGGGAGTGCCCAAAGATATCAACAGTTGATGGAAGAAAGAGGTTTTTGGCTCAACGTCACCTGTGTTTTAATTGTACCTACAGCGGTCACCAGGCCGCCAGATGCGGGAACAAATACTCGTGCCGTAACTGTGGACAACGCCATCACACTTCCATCTGCGATCGCGATCGAATAGAACCACCGCAAGAAGTTGCATTAACTGCCGCAAAAAGGGGAGATGGAATTTTTCCGGTCGTGAATGTGAAAGTTAATGGAATCGAGTGCCGCGCGTTGATTGATACCGGAGCCGGAAGCTCTTACGTCTCTGCGAAATTGATCAATCTTCTGAAGATAAAACCAATCGATGTCAAAGTTAAACAAGTTGACATGCTCCTGGGAACATCAGTGAGTCGCCTCGAAACGTACAAGTCTTGTGTTGAATCGGTTTACGGAGACTTCAAAATGGACGTGAATTTAATTAAAGTGAACAAAGGAGAACTGTTGACATTAGACAACCCAAACTATGATTCAGTGATTGCGAAATATCCGCATTTAAAGGGAGTGGAATTGCGTGACCGTGACACCAAACCTCGACTTCCGGTACATATAATTCTCGGGGCCGGAGAATATGCAAGAGTTAAAACAGAAACTCCACCACATATTGGACAGGATGGCGAGCCTGTTGCGGAGCTGACTAAACTGGGTTGGTTCGTGATGTCTCCTGGACAGGAATTTGACCGGAATGCGATGATGCTTACACAAACCAGTCAGCTGGAGTACGAAGAACTTTGCAGGCTTGACGTGTTAGGACTAGCGGACAGCCCTCCCTACGACCAACAAGCAGTGTACACTGAATTCAAGGAGCAGTTAGTGAGGAGCGAGCAGGGTTGGTATGAGACTGGATTACCATGGAAGGGAGATCGGTCAACTCTGCCGAATAACGAGAACGGAAGTCTGCAACGGCTGCAAGCTTTAACACGAAAGTTACAACGAGTGGAACAAACAGCAGAATATGACAGCATCATCCGAGAACAAAAGGAGCAGGGGATAATCGAGAGTGCTGATCAACCCGCCCATGGAGTTGAATTCTATATTCCTCACAAACCAGTGGTACGAGAAAACGCAGAGTCGACTAAAATGCGCATTGTTTACGATGCGTCCGCTAGAGCACACCCATCAGCGCCATCCTTGAATGACTGTCTCAACGCTGGCCCTCCGTTACAGAACAAACTCTGGGATGTACTTGTTCGCCAGCGCTGCTACCCCGTTGCAGTGACCGGAGATTTAAAGAAAGCATTTTTGCAGGTGCGGATCAGAGAACTGGACAGGGATGCGCTTAGATTCCATTGGAAGAAAAATGAACACTCTCCCCTTGAAACACTAAGGTTCACCAGAGCGCTGTTTGGCCTGACGTGTTCACCGTTCCTACTAGGGGGAGTGTTAGAGTGTCATTTAGAAGCATGGGAACCAAAGATGTCAGAGTTGGTGGCGGAGCTCCGCAAAAACCTTTACGTAGATGACTTACTGTCAGGAGGAGTTACAGTAAATCAGGCGCAGTACCGTAAGGAGCAGGCCATTGAAATCTTTGATGACGCAGGGTTTACCCTACACAAGTGGCATTCCAATGTCCCGATGCTGGAGGGGGAGACTGAGAGCAAAGACACAGACCTGTCGTTTGCCAAGGAGCAGCTCCAGCAGTCAGGGGAAGCTAAAACCAGCCTACTAGGTCTTGGATGGGACAAAGGGAAAGATGAAGTGAAGGTTAAGTTCCCGACTGAAGAAGTTCAACCGACGAAGAGAGGAGTTTTAAGCAAGCTCGCCAAAGTGTATGATCCCTTGGGCCTGGTATCGCCCGTGACGCTCGAAGGAAAAGTGATCTTTAGAGATGTTTGTGACCAGAAACAAGCCTGGGATACCAAGCTCGCGGGACCACTACTCCGCAGGTGACAGAAATGGGAGCAGTCTCTACCTACGGAAGTGTCAGTGCCAAGGTCAATTACAAGCTTTCGGGAACCGTTACTAGATGTCGAACTACACAGCTTTGGTGACGGAAGCAAACTAGGAGTGGGAGCAGTGGTTTATGCAGTAGTGACACAAGAATCGGGAACAACGCAACGCCTGGTAGCTGCTAAAGCGCGTCTTGCAAAGGGGGGACTCTCCATACCCCGTTTGGAACTAGTTGCTGGCCATATGGCAACCAACTTACTCACCAACGTGAGAAACGCTTTGGATGGGCTACCAATTTCCAACGTGTACGGCTGGCTGGACAGCACCGTTGCCCTGCATTGGATACGGGGGAGCGGAGAGTTTAAGCAGTTTGTCCAGAACAGGGTGACGAAGATCAGAGCACAGTCAGATGTGGTGTGGCGACATGTCAGCTCCGAAGAGAATCCAGCCGACTTGGCCAGTCGCGGGGGATCAGTGAATGGATCCACACTCTGGTGGAACGGACCTAAGTGGCTTGCAAACCGGGAGGAATGGCCACCTAATCCAGTGACTTCAGCTTGCCCAGCGACAGAGGTCGAAGTCAAAACTATACGAGAAGTACTATCATTGGCGCAGCCCAAAAATTCAAGTGACAGAGTGGAAGAAGTGTTAGAGAAGCACGAGCTAAAATATGCCCTGAGAGTTGTTGCATGGGTTACAAGGTTCATAGCCAACTGCAAGACACCCAAGAAACTAACAGGGCCACTGACAGCTGACGAATTGGAGAACGTGAAGTGGGGATGGATCAGACGAGTACAACTGAGAGCCACGACGATGCCGAGCTATTCACAGATTAAGAGCAGCTTAAATCTTCAACCGAACAAGAACGGCCTTCTTGAATGTCGCGGGCGTATTCAAGGAAAGTACCCCATATACTTGCCAGAAGACGCCACGCTTACCAGAAAGTTAGTGAGACGGGTGCACTGTGAGACCCTGCACGGGGGAGTAGGCCTAACAATGGCTGCAATCAGAGAAACGTTCTGGGTCCCAAGATTAAGACGTCTTGTAAAGAAAGTGACGAAGAATTGCTGGGGATGTAAGCGATTCCAGGCGACAGCAATTGCAGCACCCCCTCCAGGTCCCTTGCCAACAAATAGGACAGAAGGAACCACAGCTTTTGAAGTCGCAGGCGTGGATTTCGCAGGCCCAATCCGCTATCGCAAGGGGAGTAGCCGAGAAGGGAAGGCTTACATCGCCCTGTTTGCATGTAGTTTAACGCGAGGAGTGCATCTTGAGTTATTACCGAGCCTAGAAACTGGGAAGTTCCTTCCATGCCTGAAACGGTTCATTGCAAGACGGGGCCGACCGAAGACACTGTACTCGGACAACGGAGGAACGTTCGTCAAAGCATCTAAGTGGCTCAAAGGGGTTCAAAGAGATGAGAAGATACAAGGATTCCTCGAGCAACAAGAGATTCAGTGGCGCTTTAACCTCCCCAGAGCACCATGGTGGGGAGGACAATTCGAGCGACTTATCGGAGTTGTCAAGCGCGCCTTTCACAAGACCATTGGAGCAACAACGTTGACTTGGGATGAACTGAGTGATGTCATCCTTGATGTGGAAGTCCAAATCAATCGCCGACCACTGAGCTACGTCGATGATGACGTGCAACTGCCAATTCTCACCCCATCAGCGTTCCTGTTTCAGCGTTCAAACTTGTTACCGGAGCAAGAACCTTGGAGAGAGGAAAATGTGGACTTGAGGAGACGCGAGAAATACCTCAGGTCTTGCAAAGATCAGTTATGGCGCCGTTGGACAAGGGAATATTTGACGGCTCTCCGCGAGAGACATAATCTAAACCACAACAGCAAGAACTTCAAGGTAGCAGTAGGAGACGTCGTCCTTATTAAAGCGGAAGAGAAGAATCGAAACAAGTGGCCAATGGGCGTAGTACAGCAGATCTACCCGGGTCGTGATGGGGTAGTTCGTGCAGTAGAAGTTGGGACAGCAACCAGAACATTGGAAAGACCAATACAATATCTCTATCCTCTGGAGCTGAGTTGTGACAGGTCCAAGCCTCCTGAACTCAACCCATTGGCTGAAGCTTTCCGACCTCGTCGTCAAGCAGCAGCTGTTGCAGCGGAGAACATTAGGGCTATCGCTTTACATGAACAAGTCTCTTGTTAGATTTCCTTTATTAGCCTAAGGACATTATAGACGAGAACATTTTGTTTTACAATTTCCGTTTATGTTTCAACTTAATTCAGTTCAAATGATGTTTAATGATTCAATAACATATACCTCCTTCGTAGCTATATGGGGGGAGAGTGTCGGAAATAGCGCGTTGTCTTTAAGCCAGGATTGATTGACAAGTCGTTCTAGAATTACAAGATATCAGTTTGCTATTGTAATCGTAGAGCTTAAGTTTTTTGCTATTCTTTCGGGACTTCTACACATGGACGTACTGTGAGCTGTGACTTAGGGATTCTGTTCGTGATTAAAAGCGTGATTCAAATATATACTGGGAGATTTGTCGTGGATTATCATTACAAACGGGGGCATTCGCGACATCTGAAGCGTCTCGAAAATATCTTTGTCCGAGGTGTTAGAATCATCCTCTTTGTCATGGAAAAAGGCTTTAAGTTGAACGCGGCGAATAAATTTTTCAACATCTTGCTTAACCGAGAATTCGTCAAGTTTTTTGGATATAAGAACAAAATTCAAGCCCTTACTGAGGACGGATTTCTCTGCGTCGGAAAGCGGAAGATTTTCTGGAATAGTAATTACGGTGCTAAGGCTTTCAAGTGACGAGTCACAAGTTTTAGGAGGACCTGTTAATTGTTCAAATTTATGGGCCTTAATTTGGTGTAAATGGTTAAAAAGTTTAGAATTGACCTCCTGGATTTTGGTGCGAATAGATTGTACTAAGATAGCTGGACAGATTTTAGACAGTTCAGAGCGGCATTGCAGAATTTGTTTGTCGAGGCCGTCACGTTTTTGGCACATAGCTCTGATAGTAATCCTCATAATGTTACGTGAAAAAGAATTTTGAGCACTATGAATTTGGCGAAGATATTGATTTGAATGAGAAAGAGAAGATGCATGAAAGTTGGAGCGAAAACCCTTAGGAATAACTTTAGAATGAAGGCAACGGCCGATGAATTTGATGTGACTACAAAACCTTGTTTTAGCGAAGATAAGAATGGCCAAACGGAAAGCTAAATTTTTACTAATAGGGGGAAAAGGAAAAAGATAACTTACGATTTCCTGGCGTAGCTCCTTGGTGAGTTTCTTCTTCTTCATTTTTTTGTGAAAGGAGCATTCGTAGAACTGTTTACAGTAATGATTTAGTTAAGGTTTTGTGGTTGCGATGTAAAGCAAGAAAGAAACTGGGAATTTATGATGTACATACCATTTTACATCGGTAATGGTAAGATGGCTAAATAGTAAGCCATCAAATGTTTGACTGAACAACGTTCAATAATCCGACATGTCTCCAGATTAATGTAGGTACCATCTTATTTTCTAACAGGCAATTTGATTCGTTCTTTGATACCCACACCGTGATTGGTGTGACACGCGCACATGCATAACTCCCTCACTCATCGATCACATAGCCCTTCCAACCCTAAAGAGGAATTTTTTTTCTCAAATACTCAAGTTAAGAGACCTTTTCGCATTTTATGCGAGTCGTAAGTTTACCCTTTTTACACAACACTTCTTCATCGAAAATAGAAAGAAAGAGAAAAAACCGTTCTGACACGTTGAAAGTTTAATTTAATTTACTCCGATATGAAAAACAAAAGTGTCAAGTTACCATTTATAACTAAAAATAGCAAACATCTTGTGCGAACGATTTGCTCTCAAATGAAAAACAAAAGTGTCACATTACCGTTTGTAACTAAAAGTAGCAAGCACCTCGTGGGAACGATTTCCTCCCATATGAAAAACAAAAGTGTCAAGTTACCATTTGTAACTAAAAATAGCAAGCATCTCGTGGGAACAAGTGATGACGATGTATCAGCTCTAATTGAATTTACTCCCTTGTGAAAAACAAAAGTGTCAAATTACCCTTAGCTTTGTAACTAAAAGATAAAAATATCTCTCTATATTTGCATGCAACAAGAACAAAATAATCGTTTCCTGTACCAATTGTAAACGTTCGAACTCTTTCAAAATTAAATCAAAATAGTCCCGTCTCCTCTAAAACATTTCCTAAGAACTAGAAGCAACGACGCGGGACGTCTAATTGAATTTACTCCTTGTGAAAAACAAAAATATCAAGTTACCTTTGTAACTAAAAATAAAAAACTAGTGAGACAATCTCAGATAGTGCAGAGTGTTATGCAGGACTGTCAGTACGTTTTGAGTCATCAGCTGCCTGTATTTAACTTGTTAGTTTAAGGCCCAAAAATAACTTACAATTACTGTTTGTCAAGACGGTTTTAAATTTTACTGTGGTGTTTTACGTGGAATTTCGTTCATTCTAAATTCATTAATACGTTGAACTAGCAAACGTGATACTTTTAGTTTTTCAACGCCAACGTTTGTAACTTGATACTTTTGTTTTTCTCGCAAAGTTTGTAACATGATACCCTTGTTTTCTCAAAAACATACAAAGAAGATATGCTCGCTTTTTTCCTGAGAAAAATGAAATAATGTTATTTACTTATGAAAAAATTGGAAGAGGAATGATTTTGTTTCAATCAAGAGGCAAATTTTCATATCATTGATAAACAATTATTGAATTTATGGAGAGCTCGGAAAAAATCCGAGTCCCAGATGGGATTTGAACCCACGAGCGCATAAGTCTTTAATATACGATAAACAATTACTAATTTAATTATCAAATAGTCACGTCGTGTCTCGGAATAGCACGATCTTATTAGGTTGCCACCGATGGTGTTAACAGTAAACCAGTTCAAAATACACAACGATATCGATTTATACAACCGAGAAGCGTTTCAACTTGACCGATATCCTACATAGGTGAATGCGCCCCCTCAAAGACTGACTAAATTTATTTGCGGTTTCCGTGCATGAGTGCCACAGTGTCTACAGTAATATTTGATGCCGTTAACTCGGAAGTGTTGTCACAAAAGCGTTCTTTGCACTAAAAGGGGGAACTGATATTACCCGAAATATGACTGCTATTGGCCGTTAAGACGAGAGTGTGGTATCGCACGCGTGAATCTGAACTCGAAAACGGATTGTATCATGCTGACAATGCTAGAGCGCATGCGTCTTACATACTGTGTTCAACCGCAAGGAAAAGCACTAAACGTTTGTGTATAATTGTGTATGAAATGCATCGACCCAACATATAGTTAACACTAACGCTAATCAATCTGCGCATCTGCGCATGCGCTTCGTGTAAATCGCTTTTGTTCTTAAGAGAATAGTACCACAAGGATAACAAGAGAATATTGGAACCATATATAGTTTTCTGATGTTACGAAAGAACTTATGTAAGTATGGTACGTTTTACGTAGCAATCAAAGGTACCTACCCCACCCGCTCAAAACAAGGCTAATTAATTAATTGAAATTAATTAATTAAACAAACATTAAAGTTTACACCTTATTGCCTTAGTGCCTTATTTCCATAGTGCGTTAGCGGCGTCAACCCCCAAACCATCCCAATAGTGCACTCTGCACTAAAAACATCTCACTCGTTTGCGTACAACTAGCTCAAGCACTGTTTCAAACCTCAAGGCTCATAAAATCCTCAGCCTAACCCACAGAAAATGCCGAAGTAAACCCAATAAATGAATACTTTCTCCTCTTTTATAGAAGAATAAATATGGCCGTTCTGAACTGTATCGGGATCAAATCTTCTCATATATCATTTACCTTTAAAACAAGAAATTTGATTGGCTGTTCATAGATCCGATCTGATTGGTGTGACATACATACATCTCTCACTCACTGACTCACCGATCCGTTGACCCGTCCATAACATACTCGACGCGCCGACTAAGAGGTATTTTTTACAAAAAAAATAACTCAATAAACGAGTAAAGGGGGTAAGTTTCTAAAGAAACTATGGTGCTGCGTCGGTGGGAGTATTACAGCATAATTTGGTTTTATCAACTGAGTTGATAATGTGAATTGGCCACCGTAAAGAGATTCGAAAGCTGACGTTTCGAGCGCTAGCCCTTCGTCGGAGCGAATCGAGGAATTGTGGGTTGTGTGTGGTTTATATAGAGAAATATGGAGCTACGCTATTGGTTGGTGCCTGGCGACGTGAAAAAACAACAGAATAAATTAGTTGAGTGAAAAGCGTTCGTTGATACCGTGAGGATTAAGAGTGCCGATTTGAAAAATCAATTTTTGTTCTAGAGTTTTGCGGCTTTCTGTGCTTCCTTGATGTAGGGAGAGGCCACAGACCGCCATATGTTGCTTCGAATGATTCGGCAGATTAAAGTGTCTAGCGACCGGTTTAGATGCGTTTTTGTCGTCTTTCGCAATGTCGCGAAGATGTTCTCGGAATCGGTCGCCTAGTCGTCTACCTGTTTCGCCGATATATAACTTTCTGCAGAGAGTCCAAGTTATACAGTAGATGACATTGGCTGAGAGGTACAGGTAAAATGATCAGTGATTTTAATAGATCGCTTGGGCCCCGACAATTTCTCAACGTTACAAATGAAAGGACATGTTTTGCATCGTGCGCGTGCATATTTAAAAGTACCGGGTTTTTCACTCGTTTGGAAAGAACTTCTGACTAAAAAGTTACCTATGTTTTGTGGTGAGACTCTGTTCAGCGCAAGGCACTAATGCGCACTATGTGTAGCCGAGAGATTTTCACGAAAAAATGCTAGGCAACAGCAGATTTTCGACTCAGACCTCAAAGGGCGGCGGCATGATAACCACGTCACATTTACTCCGATCGCCTCAAAAATTATGTTATATTGTAGATTGATCTATATGTTATCCATTCTATGTGTTAGACTTACGATAAAAGTAAATGTGGGGATACCAGACAGCTTTCAAAGTAGGATGTGTACCCCCCCAAAAAAAACTGGGTCGAGGTCACCTTAAGAAAAGCTTCGTGCGAAACCAGTCATAAAGAAATTCACGAGTTCCCCAACACGTTTTATTTTCATGTAAACTCATCAAATTTCCATCTTCATATGAAAGGTTTTGCACGAAGACGTCGTTTTGAAGAAGAGGCACAAGGTAACTCGGAAATCGGCTACTGAATGACAGAACCGCTGATGGTGGGCATATTTACCTGATCCAAGAATATATTAGCGTAATTAATGCAGTCGGTCGAGCGCACGTATCTCACCACTTGCTCCACTGACCACGTGACAGGGTTAGCGGGAAGGTCGGGTGACCGTCCATTCACGCAGCCCGGAAGTGACGTATTAGTACCAACATCGACACAGAAAGGCTTTGGGCGTATGGGTCGATGCCCCATGGGGGAGTAGGGTGCTTTTGATGTGGGGGAGGGGTACGGCGAATATCTTGATGTCGAATGAGAGTGGTGACCTAGGATAACAGAAAATGTTTTAGTCCATGAAAAGCCTTCTTAGAGCATAATTCTACACAAAAAAATCAAAATAACAAACTGAAAGGATCAAGAAAGAACAGGCTAAGAGGCGGTTATCTCCGGGAGAAGCACTGCGAGAATACAGCGTCTTACCTAAGAACACAACAATACTTCACGGCCAGGTCTCAAACCCGGACAACTCGACACGGAGCAGAGAGCACAACGAAAGTTTGTTCAGCGAAAGCTCTTAGTTATGTTGACAACTTCCCAAATTCCTTGTGTAAACAGCTATAAAGATAAAAACTTCAAAACCTGCAAGTTTCGACTCCTTAATGAAGGTAAAGATCAGCAGTTCTCAAACAGACATAGAGACAGACAGTTTGTTTTTCTTGGTCGCACACTTCGCTGTGGTGACGGTGCGTCTCATAAACGTAATGAGCAGAGTCTACAGGATGCATCCGCTGGTTTACAGAAGCGCCAAAATACATCGTTTGTTTCCCGGTGAAAGGTAAAAAACAAATAAATAGCTCGCTAATGCATATCGTTTTCTTGTCTTACCTCTTGCATCCGACCCAGAGCTCATCCGCATCATTTTAGAACCCTTGGGTGACGTCATACGTTTATCACCAGCCATTCCTGGTCCGTGGTGAGCATGTCCACGCTGCATGGATCGCGGGGAGACTGGGGGCGAGCGCCCCATAGGTGACGTAGAACTGGATGGCATCGAGGCAGCGTGTTTGCTCCCAGCCTCTCGCATTATAGGCATGCCAGGAATCATTGGGATCTGTGATGGCCCAGCCAAGGGGGACTTGAGCTTCGGTGATGTCACTTCGTTTGAATCTGAGAACAACAAAAAAGATACACATTGAATTTGGGGCGAAAGATACGTGTAGTAGCGACAAACTTTTCTTACGCTTTCACAAATAAAGTTTCCTTTTAAGTATTCTTTAAATAAGAATAGTTTTTCGGAATGTTATCAGTCACATGTTCACACACTGCACGGCAGACATGCTCGCTTGGAACGAACTTGACGAGGAGCTAACCTAGTTATTAGCACTCGTAACTGGCACTTAAGACAACACCAGTAACAAAATACCTTTTCTTGACTCGTCCCTTTCTTTTCTTCACCACTGGTTTAACTCGCCTTCTCTCTTCGGTTTCGTCCCAGTCTGGATCACTGTTAGAGAAGCTCTCTGTTTTGAATCGAAATCCTACGCCCTTCGGTGGTCGGCCTCGCTTTGGCCTTTCGTCCAAAGACGACTTCTGAAGATCGTCGAGTTCAGCTTCTTCCTCCATCGGAGCGACCTCGGAAGTGCTCGGCGCCGGTTCGTCCTCCTTCCGACGGTATTTGGTTTTGATGTATGTCAGCCGTGTGCGTTTACGCCGCCTCTTTTTTAACCACCACAGATTTCTCTTCGGAGGTGATTCGATTTCTCTTCGTTGCCCTCTTCTCCTTCTTCTTCTTCTTCCTCTTCCGCCATCTTTCTTTCTTCCTCCTTGCTGTTCAACTCCTCGTTCATCTTCGCGTCTTGTCGGTCGCATTCGTCAGGGCCTGTAGATGTTCGATGGAGCTCTTGGGTTGGATCGGAGTCGGTGAGATGTGCGATTTGGTAATCGATGCGGAATCAACGAAAGTGACGGCAGGCGGATTGGATCCTAGACTTCGCTGCACTGTCCCTGAGACGGTAGGTACTGTGAAGCGCAATTTGAAGCTCTAAAAAAATAGTAAAAAAATGAGATATCACCACTTTCACTCAATTACGCTCGGAGTTTTTTCGTACACTTTAACTTGTCTCTTAGCTCGAGAAAAAAGGATTTCCTAGGGGGAGGGGTGAAAAGTCTAATACTTGTCTCTTATATGAGGAGAGGGTAGCTACCGAGTTGGCTTTTGCATCAGTGTCAAGCGAA
>JAHPZR010021588.1:22500-29996 GCA_019787425.1 Platygyra sinensis | reverse complement strand
GTTTGGTTATTAACTAGCTGTTTATATTAGACCAGCTAGTCGAATAAAACGGTGCATTTCATTCCGATCCCCTGAAACTGCCATGGCTTGTTCATTTTGTCGAATTATGCTTCACTTACCTTGAGGTAAACACACTACTACCTGACTAGCTCAAAATTTTTTATTTACACTCGTGCGTACGTCGAGTGTTTTAACTAGCATTTTTATTCGACGGTCCATTCATTTTATTTCCTGAAAATAGCTTATTTGCTTTGCCGAATTATGCTTTACCGCAGGATGACCAGGATGTAAAAACGCTTCAGTCGGGTCAGAATTGATTTTCGTGACCGGTCAAACATGTGTCTACCTCCGATCGAGTTGTTTCAACACGCGATTCGTGTCTGAAACAGCATCAAAACTGCGGGTTATAATTTTTCATGTTGTAGTAAACTTCAAAATGATTTTTTTTTCGATCAAATTTGAGATATCTCAGTTTTTCCATTCATCTGTCCGTAAAATTTCCGGTGAACTTTGAACGGAAGGCAGAAAGACTCAATACAAATGCAAATGTGTTTGTTAATACAAAGAATGCATTATCTATGAGGACGTCACAATAGAAGTTGAACAATAAAGGGTCCTTTAGAACCCTTCAGTAGCTACTGTTATCCGCCCTGGGGATTCGGGCTGTTCTTTTTAAATGATGAAGTAAGGCAAGCAAAGCTAATTTCCAATTTGGTTGTTAGGTCGGAAAGAACTGTTTATAAAGCAAGACAAGGAAAGGGAATGATGTAAAGCAAAATCCACGTCACAGATTAATTACAGGCATTGTTTTTTCACTTGGACTTATAATATCAATTTCCATTATGGTAAATAAGCGGACAGATTACAGGTGAACCTTTTCCACAGCGGCCAGCTTGGGGCCGTTCTAGAGAGACAGGGGTGTAGTATGAAAATGTTTCTTTTTCGGGGTTCAACCTGTTTTGTGAAATTAAATGTTCATTTTAATGCCCAATAGTGACTTATAGATTTTACTCTGTCTAACGCCAGACGATTTCACTCGTCAAGGGAGACCCCTTGGGCACTAAAGGGTTAAAAAAAACTATCTCCTTTAACCCTTTAATGCCCAAAAGTGACTTATAGATTTTACTCTGTCTAACGCCAGACGATTTTACTCTGTCTAACGCCAGACGATTTTACTCGTCAAAGGGAGACCCCTTGGGCACTAAAGGGATAAACAACGATCAAACTGTATCAATAAAGCAGAAGCCAAAGAGAAACCGAGATTAACGCGGGGTTTAACGACGAACGGTATGGATCAAGTTTGGCAGGGTGACCTTTTACAATAAAGATAAGGGTTTTGTATGAGTCATTGTCTGACTAGCCGTTGTCGAGAAGTTATTTTGGGCTTGAAATAAAGTTTATCATCATCATCAGCTGGGACGCGTTTTAGTGGGCGTTGCCGCTGTGGAGCGGTTAAAATTACAGTGAATGTACGGACCAAAACAAGTGGCCGTTGTACATAGAGAGGTGGTGGATTTTAGTGGAGATTCGACTGTATTAAAAAAGTATTTTTGTTGAAAAGAAACCTGGATTCATCGGTTCCTCTGATCTGCCGTGATCTGAGTGATCTGTGATCTGTGATCTTTCTGCGGAATCAATCCAGAAAAACGTATCTTAAATATACATGTTTTGCATTGAAAATGTCCGTCGGTCCAGGTTACAATCGGCGCGGGCAAGCGATTAAGCGAAATAATTTGAAATCCCTGAACATTTTCAATGTTACGGGATAGTTTCACGGCTCAGTCCATGTGCAAGCTATGATCGAGCCACTCAATTTCATTGTTTGTAAACCAATCAGATGCGAGTGGAAATAAACCGGTGGGTTCGGTCCAAAATAAATCCGTGAGGTCAACTAACAAATTCGATGTTTAATGCTGAATTCGATATCTTCTGCTCCCTGTGCTTTGAAGGCCGCTTTATTCTTCAACGCTAATCTATCCTAACCCATCACTTTTTAAAATTCAAATGCGCGTTGTTTTGTGACGTCCTCCTAGATAATGATGCATTCTTTGTTCTGCATAACAACAAATTTGCATTTGTTTGGGTCTTTTTGCCGCGCGTTCAAAGTCCACCAGAAATTTTACGGACAGGTGAATGGCAAACTGAGATCTCTCAAACTTGATCAGCGAGATCCTTTTGCAGCAAACCGCGATTTTGGTGCTGTTTCGGTGTTAATTGACGTGATCTGGCAGTCGACCCATAAGAAATCCCCGGGGATCAAAGCAATCACGAAAAATCTCGGTGAAGCTCCCTGCTTGCCGACTGTACCCTCTGTTGTACAAAGCGCGCGTCTTGAATAAAAGTTGCTTCTCAAGAATTGAGAGTCAATACAAATGATTATCTACCGTATTCCTACGAATCTGGGAGCGCGTTTTTGGAAGGATCGGGTGTAAAGCCCTCTGAGGGATTAAATGGCTGCAAAAGCCGTCGGTAAAAACATCTGAAACAGTAACTTTCGCTTTAATGTGAATAATTAAGTTGAACATGTAGGCATTCAAAATAGCAGCCTGTTTAATACGTTTTTGGACTTTTCAACTGGCCACCTGTAGTTTGCGGCTAAAGGATGCTACCATAGTACCAAAATCGCGGGTTATGTATTTTAAGTTATTTTGCTGATCAAGTTTGAAAGATCTCAGCATTTGTCGATTCATCTGTCCGTAAAGTTGTCACTGAACTTTGAACGGGTCATAAAAAGACTCAAACAAAATGTAAACGTGTTTACTACGCGTTACAAAGAATGCATCAATGTATCCATGGGAACGTCACAAAACAACGCTTATGGGTCGGGATCGATTAGCGTTGACGAATAAAGAAGCCTTCAGTAACTAAGGAAAATTCGCTGAAAGACGGTACTTAATCATTTTGTATTGATTCTCAAGTCCTGAGAAGCAATCAGTTTTATTCTAAAGGCACACTCCGAGCAAAGGTGGGTACAGTTGCCATGCGAAGGCTTTTTTTTAAACTCACGCACGCCACACCTTTGACTCAATGACATCGCGTTGCTTTTCTCGGTTGCAGTTGAAAGCCTCGCGAATTACCCAAAGTGAAAGCGCAACTTAAATGCTTCAGTATTCCTTCCCGTTGTTTTTGTAGGTTGCGTCAGATTACATCCCTTTCTGAGAATTTAAGGAAATCCTTACGATAGTTAAAAGCACATTTTAATTCAGTTTGTATCACTTAGTCTTTGGCGGGAGTACAGTGTGCATTCTAAAGAGCTGATATAGTACCAGATAAAAAAAAGTTAATCGAGTTAGAGAAAGGAAAGAAACGTGAGGTAAGACACGAGATGAAAAGAAAAGTAAGCTTTTTAAAAGACTTTCAGGTTGAATTTCATATAAGGAACCAAAGTTACTCCTTTTCTTAGGATAACCTAAGTATTCTTCACCTTTCAGCGCAATCGTGTAATGACAGCTAAGAACAATTTAAGTTGAACCACAGACACTTGAAAGTGGACTCAAACTGCGATCAGAACCGAATAACCTTAATTGTTGTTTTAAGTTTTCTTCAGTAAAAAATGAATGCTCTATATATTGTAAACAGTGTTATGAGGGAATTGAAATTGCAGTCGGTGATCTTCTTAGTATTGCTAAGTTCACAGGCTTTCTGATACATCACATGTACAAGGCATGAAAGTAAAGCCCATTCAATCGTCATGCATTTTAGTTTTACCCCAAGGGCTTCTTCATCCTTCGATTTCTCCAGTGTAATCCGTACCCAGTCGTTTTTGGTGTTAGGTTAATAATGATGGGTTTAATTTTCGAAAAAAATCAATGTGTTTTTATCAAGCTTGATATTTGATTTAACATTTCTAAGCGGAAAATCATTTAATCATGAAAGTGTTCGACCTAATTTCCAAGAAATAGTAACATTTTTATATAATCTAATTGAAATGCGGAAGCTTTCCTGCAATTTAGTGCAAATTTTCACGGCGGCAAACTATCCCTCGAGTCACCTCTGATGAACATGAAGCGGAAAGTGTGCAGGAGCAATATTAATTTAAAACATCCTTTCAAAACTGGTTTGATTAACTGAGGAAACTAATCGGTTTCACCAAGCGAGGGAGCTGATTGTCTTAAGTAGCCCGAATTGTAAAGAATCAAACAGAGACAAACCATGTTTTAACTGTAATTTACTTTACACACTTTCCTTATGTTCATCAGAGGGTAACTAGGGAAGTTTGCCGCCGTGAAAATTTGCACTAAATTGCAGGAAAGCTTCCGCATTTCAATTAGATTATATAAAAATGTTACTATTTCTTGGAAATTAGGTCGAACACTTTCATGATTAAATGATTTTCCGCTTAGAAATGTTAAATCAAATATCAAGCTTGATAAAAACACATTGATTTTTTTCGAAAATTAAACCCATCATTATTAACCTAACACCAAAAACGACTGGGTACGGATTACACTGGAGAAATCGAAGGATGAAGAAGCCCTTGGGGTAAAACTAAAATGCATGACGATTGAATGGGCTTTACTTTCATGCCTTGTACATGTGATGTATCAGAAAGCCTGTGAACTTAGCAATACTAAGAAGATCACCGACTGCAATTTCAATTCCCTCATAACACTGTTTACAATATATAGAGCATTCATTTTTTACTGAAGAAAACTTAAAACAACAATTAAGGTTATTCGGTTCTGATCGCAGTTTGAGTCCACTTTCAAGTGTCTGTGGTTCAACTTAAATTGTTCTTAGCTGTCATTACACGATTGCGCTGAAAGGTGAAGAATACTTAGGTTATCCTAAGAAAAGGAGTAACTTTGGTTCCTTATATGAAATTCAACCTGAAAGTCTTTTAAAAAGCTTACTTTTCTTTTCATCTCGTGTCTTACCTCACGTTTCTTTCCTTTCTCTAACTCGATTAACTTTTTTTTATCTGGTACTATATCAGCTCTTTAGAATGCACACTGTACTCCCGCCAAAGACTAAGTGATACAAACTGAATTAAAATGTGCTTTTAACTATCGTAAGGATTTCCTTAAATTCTCAGAAAGGGATGTAATCTGACGCAACCTACAAAAACAACGGGAAGGAATACTGAAGCATTTAAGTTGCGCTTTCACTTTGGGTAATTCGCGAGGCTTTCAACTGCAACCGAGAAAAGCAACGCGATGTCATTGAGTCAAAGGTGTGGCGTGCGTGAGTTTAAAAAAAAGCCTTCGCATGGCAACTGTACCCACCTTTGCTCGGAGTGTGCCTTTAGAATAAAACTGATTGCTTCTCAGGACTTGAGAATCAATACAAAATGATTAAGTACCGTCTTTCAGCGAATTTTCCTTAGTTACTGAAGGCTTCTTTATTCGTCAACGCTAATCGATCCCGACCCATAAGCGTTGTTTTGTGACGTTCCCATGGATACATTGATGCATTCTTTGTAACGCGTAGTAAACACGTTTACATTTTGTTTGAGTCTTTTTATGACCCGTTCAAAGTTCAGTGACAACTTTACGGACAGATGAATCGACAAATGCTGAGATCTTTCAAACTTGATCAGCAAAATAACTTAAAATACATAACCCGCGATTTTGGTACTATGGTAGCATCCTTTAGCCGCAAACTACAGGTGGCCAGTTGAAAAGTCCAAAAACGTATTAAACAGGCTGCTATTTTGAATGCCTACATGTTCAACTTAATTATTCACATTAAAGCGAAAGTTACTGTTTCAGATGTTTTTACCGACGGCTTTTGCAGCCATTTAATCCCTCAGAGGGCTTTACACCCGATCCTTCCAAAAACGCGCTCCCAGATTCGTAGGAATACGGTAGATAATCATTTGTATTGACTCTCAATTCTTGAGAAGCAACTTTTATTCAAGACGCGCGCTTTGTACAACAGAGGGTACAGTCGGCAAGCAGGGAGCTTCACCGAGATTTTTCGTGATTGCTTTGATCCCCGGGGATTTCTTATGGGTCGACTGCCAGATCACGTCAATTAACACCGAAACAGCACCAAAATCGCGGTTTGCTGCAAAAGGATCTCGCTGATCAAGTTTGAGAGATCTCAGTTTGCCATTCACCTGTCCGTAAAATTTCTGGTGGACTTTGAACGCGCGGCAAAAAGACCCAAACAAATGCAAATTTGTTGTTATGCAGAACAAAGAATGCATCATTATCTAGGAGGACGTCACAAAACAACGCGCATTTGAATTTTAAAAAGTGATGGGTTAGGATAGATTAGCGTTGAAGAATAAAGCGGCCTTCAAAGCACAGGGAGCAGAAGATATCGAATTCAGCATTAAACATCGAATTTGTTAGTTGACCTCACGGATTTATTTTGGACCGAACCCACCGGTTTATTTCCACTCGCATCTGATTGGTTTACAAACAATGAAATTGAGTGGCTCGATCATAGCTTGCACATGGACTGAGCCGTGAAACTATCCCGTAACATTGAAAATGTTCAGGGATTTCAAATTATTTCGCTTAATCGCTTGCCCGCGCCGATTGTAACCTGGACCGACGGACATTTTCAATGCAAAACATGTATATTTAAGATACGTTTTTCTGGATTGATTCCGCAGAAAGATCACAGATCACAGATCACTCAGATCACGGCAGATCAGAGGAACCGATGAATCCAGGTTTCTTTTCAACAAAAATACTTTTTTAATACAGTCGAATCTCCACTAAAATCCACCACCTCTCTATGTACAACGGCCACTTGTTTTGGTCCGTACATTCACTGTAATTTTAACCGCTCCACAGCGGCAACGCCCACTAAAACGCGTCCCAGCTGATGATGATGATAAACTTTATTTCAAGCCCAAAATAACTTCTCGACAACGGCTAGTCAGACAATGACTCATACAAAACCCTTATCTTTATTGTAAAAGGTCACCCTGCCAAACTTGATCCATACCGTTCGTCGTTAAACCCCGCGTTAATCTCGGTTTCTCTTTGGCTTCTGCTTTATTGATACAGTTTGATCGTTGTTTATCCCTTTAGTGCCCAAGGGGTCTCCCTTTGACGAGTAAAATCGTCTGGCGTTAGACAGAGTAAAATCGTCTGGCGTTAGACAGAGTAAAATCTATAAGTCACTTTTGGGCATTAAAGGGTTAAAGGAGATAGTTTTTTTAACCCTTTAGTGCCCAAGGGGTCTCCCTTGACGAGTGAAATCGTCTGGCGTTAGACAGAGTAAAATCTATAAGTCACTATTGGGCATTAAAATGAACATTTAATTTCACAAAACAGGTTGAACCCCGAAAAAGAAACATTTTCATACTACACCCCTGTCTCTCTAGAACGGCCCCAAGCTGGCCGCTGTGGAAAAGGTTCACCTGTAATCTGTCCGCTTATTTACCATAATGGAAATTGATATTATAAGTCCAAGTGAAAAAAACAATGCCTGTAATTAATCTGTGACGTGGATTTTGCTTTACATCATTCCCTTTCCTTGTCTTGCTTTATAAACAGTTCTTTCCGACCTAACAACCAAATTGGAAATTAGCTTTG
>JAHPZR010021588.1:0-12500 GCA_019787425.1 Platygyra sinensis | reverse complement strand
TATGCTTTGGCGCCCATTTTTTGCAAGAGTTAAGGTTAACCACAGAAATATTTATTCTCGCATTTTGACCTGGGTGTGTGCTGTTGCCATGGCCATGGCAATGGGGCTGGTTAAAAACAAGGCTTAAATAATGGTTTTTGTTCATTTAAAAAAAATCCAGTCGTTAGATTGTTTTCATATTTTGCACACTAAGAATTGACATTAAATCCCTTCTATCAACACGGTTCTAATAAAATTTTGACATAGGCGATTTTTGTAATTTGCCGTTAATCGTTTTCTGTATTATTAAAAATTAACTATGTCAAAATTCAGATTTTTTTTGAAAGATCATTCAATAGGCATGTTTCTGCTAAAGCAATCGGTCTCAATTTTTCGAGCAACTGCGCATGCGTTGCATTTAAATGGGTTCTTTCGGTAACAAACAAAAGCTGAAAATTGCTGGGTTCTTTGCATCGTTATGTTTTCTAACATACCTTTGTAATAGAAGACTAAAGCCATCAATACACTGTGATCAATTATAGAGAAAAATAACACAGATAGTGCGGGTGTTGAGTAAATAAAATGATCGCTATACTGATGGCATGTTTGTTCTTTGAAATCCTTGTGCACATGCTAAATATTGCATCAGCAAAAGCATGCACGAAAACTGTGTTCGGCCACCTTAAGCAACTGAAGATGGAGAACTATCCTGTGTCCGGGAACAACTACTGAATATATTATTCTTTGAAAACAAAGGAAAAAGCTTCTGATTATTAACTCAGTACTAATATAATCATCTGATCAACTCAATACTAAATTACTCATCTGATACTAAAATAGCATGTTAGGTTTTGGCCAAAAAATTATTAGTCGAGCTGATTCCACCTGAATTGATTGACTATCAAAAGACTAAATGTCTAAGAAAAAGGTTGGCCTTTCCTCAATTCCATTAGGGTAATCAATGTATTAGAATACACAAATTAATTAAGAGTAAACTATTTGGAAACCAAATAGGTATCAAAATTAGACCACAAAAGTGTAAATACTTTATGCATACCTGAGGAGTAGTGACAAGAATTGCTCCGTCTGGATTGTAATGTCGCAAATTTTCTACAACTGTAATGTGCTCATCAGATGTCCCTGGATTAAACAAGATAAATGTCAGAACAGAGGAATAATCATTATGATAGGATTACACTATAAGCAAAGCTAACAATAAAGAGTATATCTGCTCTGAACATGGGGGTTAACTCCACTCTCATGGAATAATACTTCCTCGCTCTTAACAGGTAGCTTTCCTATTGCTGGGTAACTCCTAGTACTCAGTATCTTTGACATTCAGGTTGCCCAACAACTTACTGGTACTTATTTCTCCTCTTCTGTGTTCAGATGAGAGGCACTGCAGGTCAAGTCTCTCACCAAAGAACCTAGTTTAAAGACCCATAAACAGACCTTGAATCTAAGACCTCTTGACTATTGGGCTACTGTACTTGACACATCAGTACATCACAAGTCCTACAATTACATAAATGTTGTCATACCTGGAGGGGTATCAATAATCAGGTAATCCAGGTCACCCCAACACACGTCTGATAGAAACTGCTTGATCATTGCTGCATGGAAACAAAACCCATTTACGATAACTGTTACTTGAGAAGGAAGTTGGTAGGAATGCCAAAAGGTTTGTAGCACTCTAAGGAATTTGCCCCATTAAATCATTGATTAAAAGCACATATTGCAGATGGTTTGGCACAGTGGAATAAATTTGTTTAATGAACATTTCACTGAAATATGATTCCATGTTTGATTTTTTCTTCTTTCCCAGAACAGCCACAAAGTGACTCCAAAAGAGTTTGCATAACCTTTGAACAAGTTATTATTAATATTATACATACAGTGATGGTGAATTAACAAAACATTTTGTAATATATATCAAATAGTAGACATAATACTCATTAGTAGAATTCTACTAGTACACTAATGCAAATGCTGTAATCTGATTGGCTGAGCTATTGCACACTATCAGCCATTAGTGTGCAGTAGCTGGAACTAGTCTACGAAATGGCGACGTTTTATCGTTTTGCCAAAGTTTTGGAGGAAAATTTTGCTGAAAATGGATAATTAAATTTCTGAGAAGAGTAACGAAGGACATTTACGGTTTCTTAACTTTAGAAAAGTTGAAACTATTGAAAAAAATGATGCGCTCCCGTATACAACTTAAATTTTAAATGCCGAATTAATCCGAGCGATATTTTAAGGCACAAAGTTTAATAACTCGTCGAGAAATAATTGGAAACCGTTATTTAAAGTAAATCTTAGTAAGAATTCTACTAAAACAATTAGATTATTCGCTCTCGATTTCTATGAGGCGATAGTTGATTCGGCCTTCGGCCTCATCAACTATCACCTCATAGAAATCTCGAGCTCATAATCTAATTGTTAATTAGTATATACCACACAAGTTTATAGTACTTTTTGCACGCGCTGATTGGCTAGCTCGGAGGTGATTAGCCAAGTACTATTCACCTCCGAGTAGCCAAAGAAAAGACAAAATGGCTTTTGTCAGTACGTTATCACAAATAAAGTTACTCTTTTGGCCGCTAGTTATTCAGCTTGTGTGGTATATACTAAAACAATTATTCACATTGGTGTTGGTGAAAGTGGTGGATATTTACCTCCACTTTGGTGAATAATTGTTAACTATTAATAAAGCCTAATTATAGCTATCTTAGGTAACAATTTTGAGGCTCAATCTGTTGTGGTGTATCTCCGTAAAGTGTATTCAGAGGAGTTTCACTAATGATAAAAGATCATACCTAGCCTTGACTTGCACGTCAGGGCAAGTCGACAAATATTAAATAGAGAACATAAGGGAATAAATACCATTTTTCTTAGGTCCTCTCCACACAACAGCATCGTCTCTGTTATTTAACAAGAAAGCAATTGACATAACAGCCAGACGTTGATCCTTGTCTGTGTAAACTGGAACCCAACTAAAGAGAAAGGTTCAGGGAATCTTTAGAAAATGCAAACCCCCTTCAGTTGGCAAAAAATATAGGCAAGCTTTGATGTCAACAACATATCATCTGATCTAACACAAAATTAAGGATGTCAATTATTATAATTATGTCAAGTGTGTTAATTAATATACAGTACTAACAAGATTAATTTAACACTGATAATTAATGTAATAGGAATAAAAGAACTTCCCAAGATCATGCAAAACCAGCATCCCATACAGAAGAAGCCACAATTCTCCTAGTCAGATTCTTGCTATCACACAAGAGATCATTCAGAACTCCCCTGTAATGAACCAGTTATGTTCGCAGACACACTTTTACTGTTACGTATCAAACACAAGTAAGAATATTTGTTACAGGAAGTATTAATAATTCAAAGTATCTGTATGACATAATGAACGGCTTCACAAGGAGATCCCTTTAATGTTATAACTTACCCGGCAGAACACTGGTGTATATCCTTTCCCTCTACATTCATCATCCTTGGAATACTTGGTCCACATAAATCAACATCCAGTATTCCAACCTCAAAGATAAAAAGATAACACAAAGATAAGTCATTTACTGTAATCCAGGTATAGTACTGCCTTAGATAATTATTTCTACTTTCAAGTTTGTACTTAATTTAGTTCATACTATTATGTTTATGTACCAGTTAAATCAAAGCTTCAACATCCCTTCCCACCCCACCAGGCAATTGATTTTCTGGAAAATTTTTGTTCAAATTCCCACCTCAATGGACCCAAAAAGCTGTTCAAATGTGCCCCCCCCCCAAAAGATTACTGTTTTAACTTTTCAGTAGCTTCTATTATGCTTCTGAAACTGTGCATGTTAACATGGCTTATTAGACAACACATATTTATATGTTATAGATTAAATCATTCTTAAACACCTTCAAATATGGAACACAGCTTGTGTAGGCCTTTGGTTTTCAACCAATCTGCCACGGATGAGCAATCTTTCCTTTGAATTCATCAAAGGTTGTCTCCGCTGTCTCCGCCATGATTTATCGACCTATGTGGAATCAGCGCGACCGGTAACATGAAATCGAGGCTAGCGATCAAATTCCCCACCCCCTGTGAGTGGTAATCAAATGCCCTCCCTCCCGGGCAGGAAGAGGCGTCAAATGCCCAGGGTATGCCGAGGGGGGGGGGGGGGAGGGGATGTTTAAGCTTCGATTTGACTGGTACATTAGTCTTACCTTCATGACTGTAAAGTGGTATACAGCCTTGTAAATACCCACCATATAAATGTTTAAAATTATTATTAATAATATTGATCAATTAATTAATTATTAATAATATTAATAACTATTATTAACATAGCTATTAATTAACAGTATGCCATATGTACATTCTTGAAGACACTTGTCTGTTACCAGTGACAGATCAAGAGATTTTCACTGAGGTGATTCTGGGGGAGGAGGATGAAAGACAGAAGATGCTGAGGGGGGGGGGGGGGGGAAGCAAGTTCATACATCATGTGGCCGCACTGTTTTTGTACATAATCGTCACAAATCTCTCTCCCAAATGTAAAGCATGAAAACAAGGCCCAATAGAGAAGGGGTGAAGGATTTCAGCCTACCTTCTTCCCTTTGTTGTAAAGAGTCCATGCAATCTGTGTCGTAACAGTACTTTTACCAACTCCTCCTTTACCAGACAAAACTAGAATCACGTGCTTGATAGATTTTAACACTTCTTCAAGACTATGCTCCGACTGGCCTGAAAGTTACGAACAAAAACCACATAGCGGCTCACCGATAATTTTATACAGTCAGCGCCGTTGCTATAATCTTGCCTGACACATATAAATAAGTGGGCAGGGTATTCTGCAATTGCTCCCTACTCGGAATCTAGAGAGAGTGGACTGTCGAAACAATGCCGCTAAGCAAATAGTTTAAGTCGTTAGCTTTAGCCTTCAGACAAGAAACTGTAATCAACAAGGAAGTAACAACACCGTGACGGGGCACATTTTCCAGCCCTTTTCCGTAAAAGCTGGAGTTGTATTAAAAATATATATAAACATAAAAAAACTTTTACTTCGGCCTTGGTTTATCTTTATCTTCATCTTGTTTTTATCGTCCTATCCTTACAAGTTTAACGTTCGTTCGCACGACCGTACTTACCGTCCGCCATCTTGAATTTGAGAACGAAACTGCTGGCCATCCTTTCGTACAGTCGGCTCAAGAGGTTAGAAGGTGGTCTGAACGAGGTCTGAACCAGGTCTGAACGAGGCCCTAGTAAATTGGCCCTAGCCTGAATTTCAGCCCCCTCCTCCTCTCGCGAGACTCAGCGAGAGGAGGAGACGGCTGATATTCAGGCTAAAGGAGGCCCATGCATGCCGGCAAATGATAAATACTGGGCGTAATCCATTCGACGAAAAAATTTCTTGGTGTCGAATGGATCGCGTCAGGTCCGAACGAGACTCGAATGGATCGCGACAGGTCCGAACGGCCTCGTTCTATTCCACTCGCAAAACCAGTTTCGCGCTCATTAAAAATGAAGGATGTTGGATCACTGTTGCTCAACAACTGTGTGAGCTGCTTCAGTCATTGTAATTTAAACAGCCTAACGAGTTATTTTGCATGTTTGCGAAGCAGGCTACAGACCTGTGGTAACTAGACTGGCTGTTAACAATCCATAAAAGTGCAGTGATAAGTATTTTCCTCCATTTTGTACATGGAAGATACCGTACAGCGAGGTCCTGAACGATCCATTTTTGATCGGACCGGTCCAACCGACAAAAGTGATCCACCTCGAAAGCTGGACTAATTTTTTTGAAACTTTTCCGTTTGGACCTACCCGATCCATTCAGTTTTAGACCGAAAATTTCCGGAAATTTTGGTTGAATGGATCGCGCCCTCTGTTTTGTTTTTTATGACGTAACTGGTGACTACGCCGCATATGAGCCGTTTCTGTTGCATGAAGCGGCAAGGAGTTTGGCTACTCAGCCTCCCCGGATGGGATGTTGTTCCATCACAGGGGTACTCCCACCATTCTGTAAGGTTGTCCCATTTTTCAATGGTTCCCATTGATACACCTGGTTGGAGAGAGCTACTGTGAGAGTAAAGCGCCCTACCCAAGAGCACATCACAATCAACGAAATAAAAATCACAAAGAAATCGCAGTTATGGTATAATATTCAGGGTACAGTTTGATGTTAATTGATTAATTAAAGAACGGATCTACTTTGTATTCGAATGGGGAACGCCCTGGATGATGAAAGAAGGAGCCAGAGACTTTCTTACCCACGACTGAGCAGTTAAATCTGATTCGTAGTTGGAAACCATTAATAATTTGAAAAACCGACTTCCAACACTTTCTCAAAACAAAACTATTTAAGACATAAGGTACATAAAAATAATTTTTTAATACTTGACAAAAAAAACTCTATCTACAATGTAGAATGCCATGATCCACACAAAATATGTTCAATCACAATAGCCCTTTTCACGGTTAGCTTTCCTCATTTGCATTACAATAAAAATCTAGCATGTATGCGAGGCAATTTCGGGCTATTTCGCACTTTTAGCCCGAAATTGCCTCGCATTCACGTTGATTACATTGTAATGCAAATGAGAAAAATTAACCGTGAAAAGGGCTATTAATAGGTGATTTAACATTCCTTAAACGCCTGCCTCCTGTAATCGGAAATCGACGGAAGTAGCCGACCTGACTATTCGTTCGGGTGTCGTAAAACCGGAAATCATGGTCCTTTGATGTCTTTTTTCATTTAAAAGTCGTTATCCTATGATTTCCGAGAGTACTATGAAGGCCGGAAACCTCTCAATTTATAATTATCAAATCCACAAAACTATTTTTTTACCTAAAATACGATACTCTATAATATTTCGGAAATATCAAAATGTAAATGTTACGTATGAATTGCACGAGTTGCGTTCAAAGGGCGCTCTCAGATCACGCCTCGATTATTTTAGTTTCCTTGTAATTTACATATAACTCTTTTATATTTATTTATGGTCAAGGTTAGGGTGACTTTTGATTGTGGCCAGCGTGACGGGAAAACCTGTGTCGTCATAAGTCTCGAGACCTGAGCCTGTCGTTTCCCCCAACCAGCCATCGAGAAAACACAGAAAGAACTCATGTCAAAGTAGCAAGCTCACAAAGTCCAATGTGTGAAACGCCATATTCACGCTAAAAATTGGCAAAGGATTATACTTAGACTCTGAGAAGGAATTGAAACTTAACTAACTGGAAGATAATAAAATAGCTAGGCTACACTGCTTAAGCTTTTTCTCAAAATCCTTACACCTCTAGGACACCCGACGAAAGGCAAAAGAGCTGAATGAACCCCAGCACATCAGTGGTTGCGTTATCCAATTTTTCCCCTAGCAAATAGCTGCCGATTAATGCTTGAAAGTTTGCTACAGTTCTGACAAAGCCGCCACTGCTGGCAGAGTACAGTCTGGAGCACCCTGAAACATAAGTCGTTTCTTCGCCATCAATTTAACTTCCCGGCCACCAGTCACCCCCAGTTCTAGACAGCCCCAAGCTGGCCAGAGTCAATTCTGTGAGCAACTTGAAACAATAAGTCGTCTTCCCCCACATCCAATTTAACTCCCGGCCAACAGTCCCCACAGTTCTAGACAGCCCCAAGCTGGCCGCAGTCGAGTCAAATCTGGAGACAACTTGAAACATAAGGTCGTTCTTCCTCCAATCAATTAGACTCCCGGCCATTAGTCCCCATCAGTTATAGGACAGCCCCAAGCTGGCAAGAGTCAATCAGGAAGCAACATTGAAACATGGGTCGCTCTTCCTCCATCAATTTAACTCCCGGCCAATAAAGACGCCAAGAGGAGCTGGAGCATGAATGATATTTGATACTGCCCCGAATCAACCCGTCTTTTTTCTATTTTAGTCAGGCACTGCGTTGGTTCAATTAAAAATCCAATAGGATTACCATTTTCTGGCTTCAAGTATCAACCACCTCCATCCATGTTTGTATGTCCTGTAAAAAAGGCGCTGTGCAGACCTCAACTATGGCCACAGTCATTACGGATAAAAGCACCTGTTTTATAGTCCGACGACTTGTAGAGAGTGACCAGGCCAGAAACAGAGCCGTACCGCGTTTAACGCGCTCTGAAAGTTTGAGTTGAGTCAATATTAAATCTACCACAATCTTTAACGTCGGCCGCAGTTTCATGTCGAAGGTGAACTGCATCAGCGAATCACCGTGATGATAACAGCACAGTGCCCTTGTGACCGTCAATTTCCTGTATCAAGTCAATCTCAAAATGTAACAGCGTCTTGTCCGTCTGAGCAAATACAAGAGTCCTTAAAAATAGTGTATAACTGTATGCAGGAGCAAAGGACAACAAAATGAAAGAAATGATATAGCGCCAAGTCCGTTATAGGAGTGATTTAATGTTTTTTATCGGATCGAGGTGAATTTTTTATCCTTCCTGGCCACGTAAAAACCTTTGGCATGGCCAAGCAAACAACCATAATGATACGTCAATCAAGTAGGTTTTTAAAGATGCTCTACGATAGGAAAATTGTATCGGAAAGAAACGAAAAAGGCCATTTCCGAGTTACCTCTTGCTTCTGGTAAGGTGACTCGACCCAGTTTTTTTGGGGGGTACCATCCTACTTTGAAGCTGTCTGGTATCCCCACATTTACTTTTATCGTAAGTCTAACACATAGAATGGATAACATATAGATCAATCTACAATATAACATAAATTTTTGAGGCGATCGGAGTAAATGTCACGTGGTTATAATGCCACGCCCCTTTGAGGTCTGAGTCGAAAATCTGCTATTGCTGGCATTTTTCGTGAAAATCTCTCGGCTACACATAGTGCGCATTAGTGCCTTGCGCTGAACAGAGTCTCACCAAAATCGCAAAGACCCAATTCGAGAAATTCGGCAGTTTCCAAATTTAGGTCATAATTTATGCGAAAATGGTAAGCAAACTTTACACGATTATATCTTATAAACTATGAGAGTGATCCCTTTATTTTGGTGATCGTTAGAACAGATGGGTCCTTTCAAGTCAGCAAAAAGCTTTAGGGCCTTGTAAATGCGCGCGATTTCGAGCAAAGCAAACATATTGAAATTATAGTTTTAGCTATTTGTTGACGTTTGTCAGTGTTTAAGAGTCCTTCTCACAAAAAGAGCATTTTCTTAAAAATTCGTAGTTTTTTTCCCTTCAAATTTTTTCAGGGCCACAATTGATTAACTAACTACCTGGATTTTGAATTTCATGCTCATTGAAAAACTCTGACATTATCTTCTATAAGCCCAAACGCGAGTAAACATTGAAGATTTTTAGCATTTTGCCTGAGTTTGTGCTTTGGGAATTGTCTATTGTTTCTAGTCTGTCACTGTACGGCATTCTTGCTCAGCACGCGTGCAATGACCACGCTTGGCTGTCTTCCGAATGCTCTCCGAGATATGATAATTAGCATGAAAAAATAGAAGGGATTCCCGTCACGTAACGTCTCCTATCATGTATCAATGATATTTACATTAAGCTCAATAATGTTCAAATAACTCTTAGAATAATGGACACTTACGAACCGGAAGCACAATCTCTTCTCCGTGAACCTCCTTTCTCTCCCGAATAGCGTTCAATACCCCGGCCATTTTCTTTTTAGAGTTTTTAATTCTCGGCATGATGTACACTCAGCTAGCTGGAGACGTTACGTGACGGGAATCCCTTCAATTTTTTCATGCTAATTATTATATCTCGGAGAGCATTCGGAAGACAGCCAAGCGTGGTCATTGCACGCGTGCTGAGCAAGAATGCCGTACAATGACAGACTAGAAACAATAGACAATTCCCAAAGCACAAACTCAGGCAAAACGCTAAAAATCTTCAATGTTTACTCGCGTTTGGGCTTATAGAAGATAATGTTAGAGTTTTTCAATGAGCATGAAATTCAAAATCCAGGTAGTTAGTTAATCAATTGTGGCCCTGAAAAAATTTGAAGGGAAAAAAACTACGAATTTTTAAGAAAATGCTCTTTTTGTGAGAAGGACTCTTAAACACTGACAAACGTCAACAAATAGCTAAAACTATAATTTCAATATGTTTGCTTTGCTCGAAATCGCGCGCATTTACAAGGCCCTAAAGCTTTTTGCTGACTTGCAAGGACCCATCTGTTCTAACGATCCCAAAAATAAAGGGATCACTTTCATGGTTTATAAGACATAATCGTGTAAAGTTTGCTTACCATTTTCGCATTAATTATGACCTAAATTTGGAAACTGCTGAATTTCTCGAATTGGGTCTTTGCGATTTTGGTGAGACTCTGTTCAGCGCAAGGCACTAATGCGCACTATGTGTAGCCGAGAGATTTTCACGAAAAAATGCTAGCAACAGCAGATTTTCGACCCAGACCTCAAAGGGGCGTGGCATGATAACCACATCACATTTACTCCGATCGCCTCAAAAATTATGTTATATTGTAGATTGATCTATATGTTATCCATTCTACGTGTTAGACTTACGATAAAAGTAAATGTGGGGATACCAGACAGCTTCAAAGTAGGATGGTACCCCCCCAAAAAAACTGGGTCGAAGTCACCTTTAAGAAAAGCTTCGTGCGAAAACAGTCAAAAGAAAATCACGAGTTCCCCAACCTGTTATTTACATGTAAACTCATCCAATTCATCATCATTATGAAAGGTTTGGGGGGGGGGGCACGAAAGACTCGTTTTGAGAAGAGGCACAAGGTAACTCGGAAATACGGCTACTGAATGACAGAACCGCTGATGGTGGGCATATTTACCTGATCCAAGAATATATATCGCGTAATTAATGCAGTCGGTCGGGAGCGGGGCTACGTATCTCACCCCTTGCTCCACGGACCACGTGACAGGGTTAGCGGGAAGGTCGGGTGACCGTCACATTCACACAAGCAAGCCCCGGAAAGTGACGTCTTAGTACCAACACATCGCACAGAAAGGCTTTGGGCGATATGGTCGATGTCCCCATGGGGGAGGGGGTTTTAAGGGTGGCTTTTGGATGTGGGGGAGGGGTAACGGCGAATATCTTGATGTCGAATGAGAGTGGGCCCTAGGATAACAGAAAATGTTTGAGTCCATGAAAAAGCCTACTTAGAGCATACGTCTACACAAAAAAAGCAAATAACAAACTGAAAGGATCAAGAAAGAACACAGGCTTAAGGATGGCGGTTATCTCACTGGGAGAAGCACTGTCCTACGAGAGAACAATACACAAGCGAAATCCTTACCTAAGACACACAACAATACTTCACGGCCCGGCTCAAAACCCGGACAACTCGACACGGAGCAGAGAGCACAACGAAAGTTTGTTCAGCTGAAAAAAAAAAAAAACGCTCTTAGTTATGGTTGACAACTTCCCAAATTCCTGTAGTAAAACAGCTATAAAGATAAAAAAACTTCAAAACACTCGCAAGTTTCGACTCCTTAATGAACGGTAAAGATCCAGGCAGGTCGCAAACAGACATAGAGGACAAGGACAGTTTGTTTTTCTGGTCGCCACACTCGAGTGTGGTGACGGGTGCGTCTCATAAAACGTAATGAGCAGGAGTCTACAAGGATGCCATCCGCTGAGTTTACAGAAGCGCCAAAAAACATCGTTGTTTCCCGGCGTGAAAGGTAAGAAAACAAATAAATAGCTCGCTAATGCATATCGGTTTCTTGTCTTAACCTGCTTGCATCCGACCCAGAGCTCATCCGCATCATTTTAGGAAACCCTGGGTGGACGTCCATACGTTTATCACCAGCCATTCCTTGGGTCCGTGGTGAGGCATGTCCACGCTGCAGGATCCGCTGGGGAGACTGGGGGCGAGCGCCCCATATGGTGACCGTGGAACTGGGATGGCATCGAGGCAGCGTGTTGGCCCCAGCCTTCGCATTAGAGGCATGCCAGGAATCCGTTGGGATCTAGTGATGGGCCCAGCCAAGGGGGGGACTTGCAGCTTCGGTGATGTCACTCATGCGGTTGAATCTCGAGAACAATCCCCCCAAAAAAGATACACCGTGGAATTTGGGGCGAAAAGATACGTGTCAGTAGCGGATTCAACCCTTTCTTACGCTTTCACAAAAAAAGTTTCCTTGTAAGTATTCTCTAAATAAGAATAGTTGTTCGGAATGCTATCACGTCACATGTTCACAACGCTGCACGGCAGGGGACATGCACGCGTCGGAACGCAACTGAGCGAGGAGCCTAACCTAGTTTATTAGCAGTCTCGTAATGGCACTTAAGACAACACCAGTAACAAAATACCTTCTTGAGTCAGTCCCTTCTTGTTCACAACTCGGTTTACCTCGCCTCTCTCTTCGGTTTGTCCCAGTCTGTCACTGTAAAGAGCTCTCTGTTTTGAATCGAACCTAGCCTTCGTGGTCGGCCTCGCTTGGCCTTTGTCCAAAGACGACTTCTGAGACGTCGAGTTCGCTTCTTCTCTCGGAGCGATCGAATGCTCGCGCGGTCGTCTCTTCGACGTATTGGTTTTGATGATGTGCCGGTGCGTTTACGCCCTTTTTTACCAC
>JAHPZR010021587.1:0-11355 GCA_019787425.1 Platygyra sinensis | reverse complement strand
AATGATCAATCACTCGATCGATGCAAATGATACATTGCTCAGAGCAAATGATACATCGTTTGGAACAAAATGATAAATCACTTGATGTAAGCAATATATTGCTTGGTGCAAAAGATTAATCACTTGGAGCAAACAATAAATTGCTTGATGCAAATGATAATATTGCTTGTGCTGTAAAGGTAGCAAAGAGGAGGGCAGCAATCTCCGTAGCAGTAATTAAGGAGGTCACCATGGCAACCAAGCCACAGCCCAAAACTCTAGCAAAACACATGGCAATGCCCCTGCAGACCTTCCTGGATCCCCCCCCCCCCCCAGGAGAATGTGCAGCATTGGTTTGACTTTAACTTTGCCTAAATTTCATAAATTTAGCCTCATTTAAATGTTGTAAAACACACATGTATCTCACCTCGTACAGCCAATGCGATAGTCTTACAGTGTAGTTCCACTGTTTCAGTGCTTGCTCCATTTCAGGTGTCATTCTTTGTTGATGCTGGGAGGAAGTTATTCCACCAAAGTGGCTCTGATAGAAATCTGCAATCTTATTTAACTGGTCCTTCAAGAATTTGGTTAAGGCATGGGTCCAGTCTAGAATTCAATTCAATTCAATTTGTTGACATTTACTTCTTATCAGAACAAAATAAACTGCACAATGGATGAGACATTGGAAAGTTTAAGGTGGCTCAAAACAGTAATATTTCTGTGATGCCTGGGTTCTAGTGCACACTTCAGCATGAGACATCACGCAATCACCTGATGGGTTGTGACATTGCAAAACTCAAAACAAACATGGCGGGGCCTACTTCAAAATTCTTTGGTTTTGCCAAGTTTAGTAAGCTGTTTGCATTGTTAGTTATTTTTACTTTTTACAACCATCCTTCACGCAATTTCAAAGGAAAAACATTCTTTTAAACCGCTGTGCTCGAATGTAAACTTAAATTGTGATGTTGATGTTGCAACTGATCACACTAGCTATCATTCCAAAAAAAACTACAAGAAAAAAATATCTTCAGGTTTGGCCAGTCTCACCTTGGCCATTTATGGAACTCTTTTTCTTATGCTACTAATGGCAACAGCAAAAAAGAAAACATTCTTCACAGGATTTGTGGTCCTATTCATGTGGAATTGCGGGTTTAACTGAAGAGCAAACCACCTTCACACAGTGTCATGTGCAAGGAGCGATTTTCCAGAGTTACAGTCAAAATGCCTAAAGCGTTCCCGCCTAAACAATGATTTATGTGTTCATTAATTGATTTAGCTGCTTCCATTATTGGCCTCAAATTTCGAAAAGTCAACTGAATATTGTAATCATCCAACCGCAGCATCCATTTGAATATCGAATGTTGATTGGACTAATAACAAAGTGTTCCAAATACAGAAAATTTTTTAGGGAAAGCCATCGGAATGATTTTCAACCACTGGCACACTGACTTGCACAGCACATTTTCCCAGGACATTAATCGACTCTTGTACGAGTGACAAAGAACTTCCCCAGACTACAAAACGAAATGCTGGTGGCAACAGTTCCCCAAATTCTGCCTGAATTTCTTTCCTGACATCTGAAACATGTCCTTTCCAAGAACGCTTCTGATTTTCCTACCTGAGCCAACTTATTTTTCTGCCATCCGTGAACTCAACGAACACCATACAGTGTAGTGGATGAAAGAGCTCAAAATGGCGCCTTCATTTCAGGACTCCACCGCATGACCAACTATCGTGCGATGTATTGTTCATTAGTCCAATCAACATTCGATATTCGAATGGACGCTGCAGTTGGATGATTACAATATTCAGTTCACTTTTTGAAATTTGAAGCCAAGAATCAAAGTGGCTCTGGATTAATGAACACATTAATCATTGTTTAGGCAGAATGCTTCAGGTGTTTTGACTGTAAGATTTAATATTACTTGCGAGTAGAACATGCACGAAAAAGTTCTTAACCACAAAGCTAATATCTCAAAAACTGATTTGGTGACAGTACTTTTTTGATGCAAAAATTATTCAATGGCACATTGAGCATTGGTAAACAATCAAAAACTGGTACATTGTATCAAAAAGTTTAACATACTGTAAATGAGTAATAAAAATAATAGATGCATTTATATCTACCTGATGCTGGGTCTGCCATGATTCTTTTCTTGCCCTTAGATTCACTAACACCTGTGTTGTAAGCTGATGATATTTTTATAAACCATGCAGCACGCAGCATTGGAATGGAGTAGTCACAGAGACTGCTAAATATCTCCTCTTTCTTGTTGAATATTGGAACCTTAAGTGATGAGGAAATGGTATTAGAAGAAATTTCTGACAGAAATAGAAAACATGTTCTCCATGTTTCTATCTTTTGACAGAAGCACTTGTAGAAGTTTACAAGAACTTGAAAAAGCTATGAAAACACTCCCCTATCAGCAGGGCAATTCTGACAGGATACAGCAGTGCGGATCCACATAATTCGCCTACTTCCGCATCCTCCGCATCCTTGGGGCATTTTTTCGCATAAAACTAGAAAATTGCTACATATACATGTAAGTAAGAAGGGAACTGCTTACCATCCTCAGAAACAAAAATAGTGAAGAGATTGATCATTTTGAAGAAGTTATTTAGCCAAAACAGCAATGGAAACGTGCCTTTTCGTTCGTACACAATATTAAACCTCCAGGCGTTCCATGCATCTTCTAGTGATGGGACTGGGTTCTAGTTTTGGGACCTCCGGTGTCCAGTTTTCCTCATCCAATTTAATGCCTGGTTACTAAGCTCCGGACAAACTCAGCAACGTAAACTACATTTACATACTGTCTATGGAAAACTGTGTTGAACAAAGAAATACCTGTCCATGAACGGCAGCAAAAGGTCAAACATGAAATTAAGGACTTGAATTCTCGGTAAAACATTAATGTGTATTTTATACGTTGGAAAAAGCCAAGGGAACAACTTCATTAATTTTACAAATTTCCGCATAATCTGGCGTCTTTTCCGCATAATCGTCACTTTCTTCCACGTAATATTGCCTAAAATTTCCGCATAATTTTCCATTTTTTTCTGCACCCTATCAGATGGCCTGTATCAGCTTGTGTTCCCAGGTAGCATTTCTTGTTCTCCCAAACTTCCTCTCATGTTTCTATTATTAAAACAATTACTGATCATTAGCTTGAGATTTCTATTGCGTGATAGCTGACAAGGGTGGTTGTCAAAGTTCTGTAAAATAATTTTCTTCTAATCAAAGGTATGCATGCATATGACATGCTCTATGATACATGTAGGTCAACAGTTTTGTATGACAAAACTTTTTTATCAGCAGCGTCAGCTTCTTGACTGGGCTTTTTTATCAGCGCAGTCAGCTTCTTGAGGAAAGTATTGTTTAGTACAAAGTACAGTACATGAAATTATAACATGATACACAAACATGTTTGCATACACACTAGTCCTACATGTACCTAATTGCTATTGAGCCATCATAAACAAAATCTTAATAAATACACACAGATATGCATATACAATGTACATGTACAACAAGAAGTGTGCTTTTTCAATTTAACTGCAAAATTTCTGTGGAGTTTTGTGCGAGTTCCTTTTGTTCAGTTTCAATAATGTGAAGATCATTCTGAACCTGATCCAGCAAACTCTTAGAATTTCAAACCTTTGACTTTAACTGTCAAGCTGCGATGTATACAAGTACTTAAACTTGTGTATTTTTACTACACGTATGTTTGCATGTTAACATGTACATTTCAGTTAAGTAGTTTTGAGTATAATATAATAATTAATTTGAATACGAAAATTTTTCATTGACAGTTTTACATGTAGGAATCAGTTTTAAAAGTCAATTTATGCAACTGTTGTTCCAGTGATTGTGGTGTGTGTTAATCCTAATGATCTTTGCTTTCCTTTCAGTGCATCATGAGAACTTGGTAGATGTATTCATGCAATCACAAATAAAACTCAAGAAGCTAGATTTGCTCTGGGTTGTAAACTCTTACACTTCTTTCATGCTCTCCAAACTTCCACATACATCCATAACTAGCTATAAGCACACTAAGCATGAAGCAATTCTTTAATAAGCACTACTGTAACTGCATAATTCCACTACTGAAGATGTAATTCAGTAAATTATACTGACTCACTTTCTTGGCCAAAACTGTAAGTGGTTTGTTCCCAGCCAGATCCTGAAACCAGGAGGATATGAATGCTCTTGAACGAGCAGTTATATGTACCTGTAAAAGGGGGAAAATATAATTACATGTAACTCTTACGAACTGAGCAGGCTGGAGTTCCGTATGAGAGAATCTTGACCGAGGTCAGCAGCACAGACCGAACGCAGTGAAGTTTGTACACATGGTACGGCAAACAAGGGCAATTTAATTTGTTTAATGTAACTGGTTAGTATGGCAATGAGCAGAACCTAAATCTGCCAAAGTTTGTTTGTCTTTAAATTCACTATTTGCATTTCAGTTGCAAATTTTTCACCACAAAACATTACCAGTCTAGATGCCAGTCTACATGTAGATGGGAAAATGTAGATTGTATAGGGAATTCCAGAAACGTGAGAGGACTGGGAAAGAGTATGGTTGTTTTCTGTTTGTTTGGAAAACTAAGATTTTCAAATGAGAGATCAACTAAATTTGAGAGTCTTCACCAAGAATAGAAGTATTTGGAGGAGGAAAGTGGCAAAATGGTAGCTCTTCAAATATCACCTAAAATAGAGAGTTTGCATGGATTGGGTAGACAAGCCACAAAATTATAAGGATTTTTATGGAATTTTGCAACTTTTGTGAGGCTCCCATTTGAACAATTTCCGCTGAAAACTCTTAAACTTGGCTGGGTAGCTTTTCATTCAGCAACTTTTCAGTTGAAATGTTTAGATTTTCAATCTTATCAATATGAGAAACTCGTCCCAGTCCTCTCATGTTTCTGCAATTGGCTATGGATTGAGAACCCAAGTCACCCTCAACTCTGTTAAGTTATAATTTATAGTATTGGCCATTCCAAAATTCAGCAGGAAACTGGGGCAAGTTTCAAATTTTAACTTATCAATAAACTGACACCACCACATGAAAGATCATGTTGAGATTGGTCATATTGACCAAGTATGATGCTTTTAGGATAAACAGAGACCAAGCTATGAATCTTGAAATATGGTGCAAAATCCATACAAATCTCTCTAATTTTGAGACAACGTCCCACCAAAATCATATAAATTTTCATGATTTCTGTGATACTCTTTAAAATGGGCAAACATAGCGATTTTCATCTCAGCTTCTTTCAAATAGTAGGTGCATGAAGGGATTTTACAGTTGTCACAAAACTGATAAAAAATTTTAAGAGTCTATATGGTTTTGGGGGACGCTGTCTCAAAATTAGAGACGTTTGTATGGATTTTGAGCCATATTTAAAAGTCTGTAACTTGGTCTCTGTTCACTCTGAAAGCATCATACTTGGTCAAAAGACCAATCTCAACATGATCTTTCATGTGGTGGCATCAGTTTATTGATTAGTTACAGCGGTTATCAGTCACACGCGCCCTCCAACGATTTTTTTCCATTTTGAAAACTACGTTTTGGTGGACGTCAATCAAATGTATCCATGACAATAACGGCGTCAAATTCTCAGAGTATCCGAGTTGCTCTTTCATATCATCTTTACTTGACTCGTCGATAAACAGAAAATGAGAAGTAAGACTTATAAAATCGTTTAAAGCGTCTTTTCGTTCGTCTCGCTCACGGGCAATGTTTTGAAGCTACAAATTTACAAACATTGTACAACCACAACAACATGAGAATGAACTAAATATAAATAAATAAACTTTATTACAGAATGAACTACAAAAGTCTAAATGCTAATCTCTAATCTGCGGCTTTCATTACCTTTTTATTACTGACATTCCCACATGCCGTGTGGTTCTCTTGACGGTTTGCTTTGCATATAATTTGCCTGTCTGCTACTAGTATTCCAACCACGCTTGAAACTCGTCAGATAGATCTCTGCATGCCGGGATTATCAGTATTTTAGCAAGGCGAATGACAAGAATTTCTGCGGTGAAAATAATCTGCATCCATAACAAGCTAATAAATAGTCAATCTCCACATAAAGCGACTCATTTCAGAGGCCAACTTTTTCAGCTACCTTGTATCTTTCCTTTCTTCGACTTTCTCTTTGGCGGATCGCTCAAGGCTCTAGTTTTGTTTCTACGCCGCCTTCTTCACAAACGTTTCGCTCGCAAAAAGTGTTTATGCTATGCAATTCAAAGACAAACCGCGTTTCCTCTACATAAGAACCCTCCATCTCAGCGAAATTGCAAATTACTTTGTCATAATGACTTGGCGATTATTCCTGAACATGGCCGTGAAACTGACACGACGAAAGAACACGGATATTGTCATGGATACATTTGATTGACGTCCACCAAACTTAGTTTTTGAAATGGCAAAAAATCGTTGAAGGGCGCGTGTGACTGATAACCGCTGTAAAATTTGAAACTCGCCCCAGTTCCCTGCTGAATTTCGGAACGGCCAATTAGTCCCCTTAATGAGATGCAATTTTGCAAACGTATACAGTTTGAAAACAGTCCTTACCATCCATACAAACTGTACAAACCAAGCGGATTGACAAGCCATGCTACCCCCTCAACTCTAGTAAGATATGATTTATATTCCGGGTCCCCTTGACAAGATGCCATTTTTTCTCTTTAGAGGGGAAAGAGAGTGGCACCTGTTTAATCAGGCAAAGTACGTCCACACAGAAATAAATCATGTAATTTTTTTTTATGAGATCCTATGTACACTTACTGGCATAAAATTGTCTTTAACGGACTGTGTTTTCCTCTTGTTTCCATCTTGGGACGTGTAGGTGTTTTGTTTCTGTTTTTCCAGCAAAATGGTATTGAAGCTTTGTGCAAACTGTAAAAAAAAAGGAATAAGGAATCGGGAAATGTGTTAAATTTCACCGTCGGTCTGAACGAGAAGAAGTACAACCAGTCAATTCCCTTGATGCGTGACCTTTAACTAGTAAAATAATACATGTAAAAGTTGATTACACACGAACATACCTTTGATAGAGGGACATTGGACATGATATCTTTAGCCGATCCATACTAAAAGGTAAACAAAGAGCATTTAGCTTTTCTTTCGGTAAAATAAACAGTTAGCAGAGTCACGGAAGAGCATAAGAACAAACCTCTGATCCCGAACTGAAAGGAAGCGGCTGGTAGCTAAACCCCTTCTTGACATTTTCTTCGGTAAGCTCATCCTGCGAAAATTATGAGGATAGTGAGTACACAATAATGAATTCCTTGCATTTACCTAATCATAGAGTTATACCTCTCTTTGTTTACTGTCTTGTGGATACACGTCTGGCTGCCCCAGACGTGGTCTTTTGAGAGGGCGAGGGGCCGCCATGTTGGAGATGGGTTCGGAGATGGATACAAACCTTCTACCTGAGCCCGCATGGCGATAAGTCATCGGCTTCATTTATGACATCATGCGTTCTAAGCCGGCGAGACAAAAACAAAGATGGCTGCCGGTTGGAACGGGCTCCGCAAGCTATGTCTTGGCGGCTTGAGATCCCCGGCGAGACTTTTTCCACGGGTAAGCAACTGTCTCATTGAATAAGAATGGTATTTTGTCTTCTCGGAGAGGACTTGCTTTTCCGTCAACTGAAGTCTGACTTGCAGGTTTTAGGTGTCAATGGTTGTCAACACCAGCAGACCAGACACTTGTCTATTCACGAACATTACAGCATGAAACTTCTTCAAGAGGCAGGAATACTTATACCTCAGGGCGGTGTTGCTAAAACGCCAGAACAAGCTTATGAAATAGCTAGTACTCTAGGTACGTATTAGCTTGCTGTTATAGCTTACATGTAACGTACGTACAGGTACATGTACAGGTCAGGTAATCGTATATTTTACGAGTGCATTTGTTCTACATCTACATCCATAACTTGCAAAATCCCACTCGAACAAGTTCGCAAGTGTTATAAAAGTAAATAAATATATCAATAAATACCTGGGTACATGCAGCGCTAACTAAGAAATGGAAACTATGTCAAACAGATGTCTTGAAACGGCTTAGTGAATTGCAAGCAATTATCACAAAGGGCAATTTTCCCAAATTGTTGATCATTCTCAGCCAACAACTGTACTTATAAATGTGCATCCCAAGATGCATGGAGTGGTATGAACCTTGGGATATCCCATTAGTGAAATCACTGATCGTTGACAACCAATATCAATTAATTGAGTGATATTGATAATACATGTACATGTAGTTGTTGATGATCAACGATAGGAGGATTTGTGTGAGGTTTTATTGACTGTCATCAATAAAAGTAGATGTCCTAAGTGGTATTGATTGGTTGCAAATTGCAACATGTTTTACAGTCAGTAAGCTGTTGAGAACAGGTGCTTAATATCACGTAGAACTTTCGATGGGCAGATCGTGAACAGGTTTTATTTCAATTCTTGGAGCATTTACAGAGATACATGTAATTCTGGGTAGTGCACAATCTCAAATTGAAGGTGGCTGAGCTGGTGATGTTCATTAGTCACTTTAAATGTGTATACATAGCCTAGCTACAGTATATGCCTCATGTGTTTGAAAGCTTACGTGTAACTTATCTCATTAAAGAAAGCTTCCCCTCAGCCTTTCCAAAGACATGTTATGCAAGTCTAATAGTTATTATAATTGCTACATGTACCATCAGGGCTCAAAGTTAACGACCAGCTGGTCGCATATGCGACTAGATTTTTGGCTATGCTCCTAAGCAATCATGTGTGGTTACACCACCGCGCCGTTTAAGCCAAAGTACAGTGCGACTTCTCTAGTGCTCACTCACCTGACCATACTAACGTACTGCGACCAATAAATATAAATTTTTATAAAATCCATTTTGAAATCACTGGTGGTCCCTGTAATCTGATTGGCTCAAATTGGTGCAATTTATTCCCAAATTGCATCATTTTTTGCACTAAATCACATCATTTTTCCAGCCAATGAGGAAGTTACACTTCAAACTTGCGGGCTGTCGCGGCACTTTCGTGAGCGCTTGTGCTACACTGTAGAACTTTCCAGTAACCAATAATAGCGCGCGCGTACAACTTAATTTAAGGTCGTGCGCTGCTCTATTGCATATTTTGATGTAAAAGCGTTTCCGGTTCTGCTTTTTATTTAAAAACCAGCTCAGTACTGCATCAATAAAATATTTGAATCGACCAAGTCCTGTACTTGGGCGATTTCAAAATGGATGTAGTAACACTTGCGGGCTGTCGCGGCGCTCTCGTGAGCGCTTGCGATACAGTAGAACTTTCTAGTAACCAAAAATAGTGCGCACACACAACTTGATTAAAGGTTGCGCACTGCTCTATTCAGGCCATCTGATAGGGTGCGGAAAAAACTGAAAATTATGCGGGAATTTTCAGCAACATTATGCGGAAGAAAGTGACGATTATGCAGAAAAGACGCCAGATTATGCCGAAATTTCTAAAATTTAATAAAGTTGCTCCCTTGGCTTTTTCCAATGTATGAAATACACGTTAACATCTTACGAAGAATTTTAGTCCTTTATGACACGTTTGACCTTTTGCTGCCATTCGTGGACATGTATTTCTTCGTTCAACACAATTTTTCCATAGTTTTCGTCGTTGTGTTTGTCCGAAGCTTAGTAACCAGGCATTAAATCGGACAAGAAAAATTGGACACCGGTAGTCTTAAAACTAGAACCCAGGCCCATCACCAGTGGACACATGGAACGCCTGGGGGCGTAAAATTGTTTACGAACGAAAAGACGTGTTTTTTGTCGCTGTTTTGGGTGAATAACTTCTTCAAAATGATCAATCTCTTTGATATTTTAGCTTCTGATGATGGTAATCAGTTGCTTTCTTGCTTATACCTAGCAATTTTCTTGTTTTATGCAGAAAAATGCCCAAGGATGTGGAGGATGCGGAAGTAGGCAAATTATGCAGATCCGCACCGCCGCATCCTGACAGATGCCCTGTCTATTGCATATTGAAGTAAAAGTGTTTCCGGTTCCGCTTTTTATTTAAAAATCGCCTCAGTTCTTCATCAATAAAATATTTGAATTGGCCAAGTCCTCTATTCGGGCAATTTCAAAATGGATTTAATAAAGTGGTAATTGAACTGAGTGGAGTGCAATTTTGGTCTGAAATCATACACATGAATTCAAATCACAAGTATGATTTCAGACCAAAATTGCACTCCACTCAGTTCAATTACCATTATAAACATAGATATAACCCAGCCAGGCACTAAATAACAAAATGCACCATATTCCTTTCATCGGTATGCTTTCTATTCATCATATTAAAGGCTACTGTACGATGGCCCAGGAGGGTCACAGTCCAGTTTTAATTTTCACAGTCCAGTTTTAATTTTTCACAGTCCAGTTTTAATTTTTCACAGTCCAGTTTTAATTTTTCACAGTCCAGTTTTAGTTTTTCACAGTCCAGTTTTAATTTTTGCACAGTCCAGTTTTAACTTTTGACAGTCCAGTTCAGTTTTAATTTTGTGAGTCGTCACCAGTTCTCTCTCTACAGCTATGCTCACATGTTCTGCATGTTGTCTTCAAGATGGCCATTTTGGCGTACCATTTTGTGATGGATGCGATCATACGGCAAACCGTGGGCGAAAAAATGAGACGTTCAGATTCCCTTGTGTCAGAAAGAAAGGCTTCTTCGGAAGTGCAATCGTCAGACTCGGCTACGACAGGACCATCGCGTTCATTCTCATCACGAACATTGAACTGCCTATATTGGGGCTACTGAATCGTATAAGGAGGTCTCATTATGACGAAAGGAAGAAAGAATTTAATACTGTTCGACAAAAGAACGGTGGTGGAAATCGCTTTATTTCATATACTGATGAAGAACCACTTAAGCTGGAAACCCTAACCGTGCGAGTAGGCATGTGCATTGTTCTTCCCTGATGATTCACGAGAATAATTTTGCCGTTCTTACATAAGGCTTTTGTACATTATGCTAGCATTTTTTCGAGCATTTTAGTGAGGTAATGCACTAGTCAATTGAAACCCCCACCCCCTAGACCCGGGACAGTTAGGGGGATTTGACCAAGGCCCTGATCAAATCAAACCAAAACCTCCAGCCCCTGGGGAAAATCTTGAGATCAAATGCTCCTTCCCCTGGGAACCAATTGGCAAGGGATTAAAAGAAAACAACAAACAAACAAAGAAAAACAAAAAGAAACCGTTCACACTGAATTGATCAGGAAGAAAATATACTTCAATAAGGCAATAGTTTTCTTTTGATACATCTGAACAAAAATATGAATTTCACATAGCAACAGAGCATTTCTGAACAGTGATAAATTTGAAAATGTTAAAGTGCCTATG
>JAHPZR010021586.1:0-14763 GCA_019787425.1 Platygyra sinensis | reverse complement strand
GCATTTTGACTGTAACTCTGGAAAATCGCTCCTTGCACATGACACTGTGTGAAGGTGGTTTGCTCTTCAGTTAAACCCGCAATTCCACATGAATAGGACCACAAATCCTGTGAAGAATGTTTTCTTTTTTGCTGTTGCCATTAGTAGCATAAGAAAAAGAGTTCCATAAATGGCCAAGGTGAGACTGGCCAAACCTGAAGATATTTTTTTCTTGTAGTTTTTTTGGAATGATAGCTAGTGTGATCAGTTGCAACATCAACATCACAATTTAAGTTTACATTCGAGCATAGCAGTTTAAAAGAATGTTTTTCCTTTGAAATTGCGTGAAGGATGGTTGTAAAAAGTAAAAATAACTAACAATGCAAACAGCTTACTAAACTTGGCAAAACCAAAGAATTTTGAAGTAGGCCCCGCCATGTTTGTTTTGAGTTTTGCAATGTCACAACCCATCAGGTGATTGCGTGATGTCTCATGCTGAAGTGTGCACTAGAACCCAGGCATCACAGAAATATTACTGTTTTGAGCCACCTTAAACTTTCCAATGTCTCATCCATTGTGCAGTTTATTTTGTTCTGATAAGAAGTAAATGTCAACAAATTGAATTGAATTGAATTCTAGACTGGACCCATGCCTTAACCAAATTCTTGAAGGACCAGTTAAATAAGATTGCAGATTTCTATCAGAGCCACTTTGGTGGAATAACTTCCTCCCAGCATCAACAAAGAATGACACCTGAAATGGAGCAAGCACTGAAACAGTGGAACTACACTGTAAGACTATCGCATTGGCTGTACGAGGTGAGATACATGTGTGTTTTACAACATTTAAATGAGGCTAAATTTATGAAATTTAGGCAAAGTTAAAGTCAAACCAGTGCTGCACATTCTCCTGGGGGGGATCCAGGAAGGTCTGCAGGGGCATTGCCATGTGTTTTGCTAGAGTTTTGGGCTGTGGCTTGGTTGCCATGGTGACCTCCTTAATTACTGCTACGGAGATTGCTGCCCTCCTCTTTGCTACCTTTACAGCACAAGCAATATTATCATTTGCATCAAGCAATTTATTGTTTGCTCCAAGTGATTAATCTTTTGCACCAAGCAATATATTGCTTACATCAAGTGATTTATCATTTTGTTCCAAACGATGTATCATTTGCTCTGAGCAATGTATCATTTGCATCGATCGAGTGATTGATCATTTGCTCTGAACGATTTATTGCTTGATAAGTGAATGAGTATTGCTCTTTTGTACCAAGCAATAATTCACTTCCACCCAACTATGCAACCTAGCAATTTATCATGTCAGTGCCCAGTGAAATATCATTGCAAGCTTACATGAAGTGATATATCACTTTTGATGCTGCTAACAGGTAAGTTTGCCAGAGATCATTTTCCAAACATACAGTATGAAGCTGATTCACTCGTGGCCAGGATCAGTTTGCCAACGGTTGTATGTCAGTTCACCAACTTCCCAAATACTTTTTTGAAAAGGACTGAAATGTATTCACAGATTTACAGGAGAATGCAATGTCACCATTGATATAAGATGACATGGGTTTTCGTAGGCTTGTGTCTTTTGTAGTTGTTCATTTCACTTTCCCCAACCTCTCTCTCCATTCTCCATGTTGATAATAAGCTAAAAACTTTCATAAACAATCCTTTGGTTAAAGGAATGACCGATTGGTGTCAATTAAAACTGGAGATATAATTTTTTTAAACAAGGATCTTCGGAATGCTTCAGACAAAAAAATGCATTAATTATTTCGCTAGCAACTTGCAGATGCTTGCGAAAACACAGATCAGTCTGTGCAAAAAACATAAACTAAACTTAAGTGATGAGCTACAGTACCGGACAGAAGTAACCTAACACTGAACGCGTTACTGGAACGCAAATAGAACGCGAAATAGAATGCTGTGGGAACGCCAAAGGAACGCCAAAATTTCTGGTGAGCTGGAGCGCGTTCTGAACAAGAACACGTTCTATTGAGAACGCGATAACGCCTTCCATTGAGAACGCAAGAATGCGTTCCATTGAGAACTGAGTTGTGGTTCGTGCAGAGACTGTAATCTTATTGCAGCGTGCTAACAAAATTCTTTGAAGTTCTGTCGAAGCAAGTTCATCGTTTTCCTTCATTTCTTTGTCAATTACGTCAAGTTTAAGTTTCAGATTTTGTCCTTTGCATAATCATAGCGCGCTGGGGCCAAATGAACTACTTCAGAATGGAAGATCAAGGTGTACTGAGTCATCAACTTTTCAATACGATCGGTGCGCTCGCTTTCAAGTGAGTTTTACTTACCCACCGAAGATTTATAGCCGGGATTTAAAGCAGCTTCCTGGACTTCCGTAAAGAAAAATAGTAATGTACAACATTATTTCGAAGATGAATTCGACCTTTGGAACTATTGGTAAAGCCATGGCCGATAAACTGACCGAAAAGTTGGCCGCAAAATCTCAAGCTTTCGCTTTAATTAGCATGAAGAATATAATTTGAACATGCGGTCACGCAGGGAAGCACGTTTACAAAACTTGATCATTTTTTTGCTTTCAGAAAGTTTTTTCCCCTCATCGTGAATGAAACTTTATTTTTATTGAACTTCTTGTCACGTTTCTTTCATTTGGTTGCCTATTTGTGAATTTTAGAAATTAAAAGTGAACAGTGTTTTCGTTTGCATGCTGGATTTCTGCATATTTAATTTACGGCGACTTCCACAGTTTGTTTGTTTAGTGTCTTCGCTTCGTTCAAATATTTTATTTGAATCTTATTCAGCTACTACAGAATTGCTGAGAAAAGAAATAAATGGGCACTAATTTAGCACAGTTGAAATATCATTTATGTCAAAATAATGGGCTCGTTTTTACGGTCTTTTTGATTTCCAACTTTTATCTTTCTTTCGCAGCGCTGTAAATATTTTGTCGCTCGGCGATTAAATTTTTGATCTCTTGCTTTCAGATCAATTTTTACACGTGTCTTTCGCTTTTATTTTCCGTTGTTGTTTTTTTTAATGTAAGCCGTTATAGTACAAGAATGAACCGCAGATTCTGATGTATTTGCTTTCGTTTTGTCCTCCGAAGTCGATAATTAACTCATTTTCGCATATTCAATTTCTCGGCTCTCGTGGGAATCATTTTGTCGCGCGGAAAAGCATAAATAAAATTTCTTGTTTTCTGAGCAGTTTAACACATCCAATTGAGTTCTTTTGTTGAAATATTTTTTGAATATTTTGGCCCTCCATGTATTTAACTTTGAAGAAACTGATCTTGTGTCTGTGGTTACTGCGCATATGGTTTATTTTTTGTACTTTCGCTCGCTCCTTTCGGAAAGCTCGTCTTCAGGGAAGAACTAACGAGAACGCGTTCTACTGAAAATTCTAAAGAAAATTCAGAACGCGCTCCTGCATTCCTTCCGTTCTGAAATTTTCTCTAGAATGCGTTCTATTTTGCGTTCCAGAATGTTAGGGGAACGCCAAGGGAACGCCAAAGGAACGCTAACTGGAACGCTCCAAGAACGCGTTCTGTGTTGATTTTCTGTTAGGTTACTTCTGTCCGGTACTGTACATGTGTATAGAAACTTTGATAAACAAGTATTTCATCAAGGAAAGAGTATTTTACCATTTAAAAGACCGATTTGTGCCATAATATTATAAAACCGGAGATGTCAGTTTTTTAATGAGGTCTTCAGAATGCTTCACACAATGAACATTTTGCAAGCGACCTGCCGATGCCAGCCAAACACAGATCTTTCCCACAATGTAGTTCAGAAGTTACATAAACTAAATGTATTAAAATAAGGAGTTCAAGTGACCATTTCAATTTTCTGTCCATTTTTGGTAGCTGAAGATCAAGCTGAGTAGAGAATGAACTACTACTAAAACGTCATTAAATGCTATTGCTTTAATTTATGCTTGTCAGGGTACATGTAAACAATGCTTTTGAGGCTCTCGTGTGTTTACTTTAACAGGCTGCATTGCAGGCTACTGTACAGTGTAGCTGAAGGAATGTAAATGTTATGTTTCAGTCAATTTTTCCCTTTGCTATAGATTAAAGTTTTTGATACCAATTTTATTGGTTTGTTGTTGAAATATGTTTTTTTTTCAAATTTAATTTGGTTGTTTTTTTTTACATATCAGGCATTCTTAAAATGAACCTGTACACCACCCACCACCCTCAGTCTCTAACTTGCCTGCACCCATTGAGAGTACTAGAAAATAATTACTTCATACTACAGAAATTGGGAAAACTTAATGCTAGCAGAATCTCTTTTAAAATTTGTTGTTAATCATTTATTTTTGACCAGAATTGTATGTTGCACAGTCACATTCTAAGCGGCACAATGATATACATACAGTACATATGTAGTAGGAAAATGGAAATTGACCAATAATATTGTACAATGTAATTGCACTATATACCAAGATTTTTATGTGGTATTTTAATTCTACATACAAGTACTGTACAGCTGTGTATACATTATGTAATGTATATTAATTTTGCTGGTTCACTGAGATTGTACATAATTTTTTGGTAAGGTAAAGTCTGCATACGAGCCAAGTGGCCCATCAGGCCGGAGCTTATCCTGGTTTCCTTAGCATGAAGCGACTGAGAGTATTTCTACTCCCCCCTGGATGGAATGCTAGTCCATTAAATTTGCCGGTACCCATTTATACACCTGGGTGGAGAAGGGCAATTTCCACCTACATCAGCTTATAAAGTGGCTTGCCCAAGAACACAACACAATGTCCCCGGCCAGGGCTCGAACCCGGACCACTCGATCCGGAGACGAGCGCACTAACCATGAGGCCACTGCGCCTCCCACATAATTTTTTACTCACTGTTTACAGGAGAGCCTACTCGATAGGCAGGACTTCCTTCAATGGCTGTTAGATTTGTTGGATAAAAGCAAGAATGCTGATGACTTGCTGCTAAAATTCCTAATTCCTCTTCTGCTAAGGGTAAAGTATGGTGTCAATTCTGGTCAGACACATACGTCTAGCTTACAATGTGGAAATACTTTATAATGTAGGATCCCCTCTATTTACCACCATTTTCGTTGTCAGTGACTTTGGAAAATAAAACACCCACGGAAACGTTTCCAAACTTTCTGTCAGTCTTGCGTGTTATCGACAGATCAGATTGAAATCCACCAATCACAGCCACTAGTGTGACCTTCAGACTTCTTTATGTCATGCTAGCGGGCTGTGGTTGGTGGATTTCAATCCAATCTGTTGATAACATATATGATTGACGGAAATTTTGGAAGCGTTTTTCGCGGGTGTTTTGTTTTCGAAAGTCACGTATCAACAAAAATGGTGGTAATAAGAAATATAAGGAGTAACACCTACATCAGCTTATAATCGAACATGCAAACTCCAGATCTTGGATTGGCAAACATATGAAACAACAAGGAGTTGACAAACTAACTATCGCAGACAAATTTTGTGGTCCATAAAAAGTGCCAGAATAAACTTCCTTACATGTATTTACAAAAATGTTGTTTAATATACAAGATCTAAGACCATCATTGGATGTGCAATCGGACTTGATTTGTGCAAAGCTACCATTAGCATAATTATTCCTCACAGGAGTGCCACCTAATGATATTTGTAACTCAACTCTTTTAACAACTCTGACATTAAACAATCTATTCTTGATAATGATGTGAGATACTTTGAAACATCAAATTATGTTTTACTCTATTTAAGTATAGGTAATCATACGGTTTTGAGTTCAATTTGGAATTAATTTGCATGAGTGAGTTTTTCAAAAAGCTGAAACTGCACGAGCCACTTTGGCGAGTGCAATTTCAGCTTTTTGAAAAACTCACAAGTGCAAATTAATTTCAAATTGAAAGAGAAAAATCATATGATTACTTATTAATAATACAAACATAAAAAAATTCGCGCAGAAAAAGTGCCATAAGATGTTTCTTAAAGCCATTTTTCCCGCAATAGAGAAAACTTTTTTCAGAGTTTCTGTACAAAATTTTGGTCATTGCTTTACATGAGATCAGTGGCCTACAATATTTCTCATTATCTTTCTGCAAATCATAATTGAGAATTATGATGTGTAATTTGCACTGGTGTTACACTTTTTGCACCAGTGTGACACCTTTTGCACTGGTGTTACACTTGAACTGCACTGCTCTCAGCCAATCAGAATCGAGTAATTTTTTCATGTGTATTATTAGGCTTTTAATAACTTTGTTTTCCACTCCTTATCTTTACAGTATGTAGACCAAATAGTCATGTCTCAAACCCTTGCCAGAAGCCTCGCCCAAGTGTGTTCCAAGAAGTTGTCAACACTATACTCTGCAGCTGAACAGATGCAGTCTGAACAGCAGACTCAAGGAGGAAACAGTTCTACTAGGACAAGCAGTTCATCTGTACCAAGCCCTGTTCCAGCCATTACTTCTGAGAGGTACATGTACAGTTTAGGGTTCAAATGAAAAACACTTATTGTGCCTGTTACTGTGATTAACTATCTCACTAGTCTACCCTTGCCCCAAATAAATCATCTCTCACAGTACTTATCTGTAATAATATTTGAATTTCCCTAAACATTTTCCAAGAAACAGACAAGTGAAGGACAGAACTCGGCTCTCTGACTGGAAGATCCACTAACCTTTGGGGATAGCGGACACAACCTTCTCTACACACTGGCAGTATACAGAGGGAAATATAAGCATTAATAATGGGTTGCTTCATACACTCAGTAGATCAATCAAGATATCAATGATTTACCTAACTAACTGACCTTCACTTCAGCTATTGTACTTGTCATAATGTATTACATGTGCATAATATCAGGGCATCTGACAGGATGCGGTGGTGCGGATCCGCATAATTCTCCTACTTCCGCATCCTCCGCATCCTTGGGGCATTTTTTTTGCACAAAACTAGAAAATGGCTTCTTATAAGCGAGGAAAGCAACTGTTTACTATCCTCAGAAGATACATTGCTCAGAGCAAATGATACATCGTTTGGAACAAAATGATAAATCACTTGATGTAAGCAATATATTGCTTGGTGCAAAAGATTAATCACTTGGAGCAAACAATAAATTGCTTGATGCAAATGATAATATTGCTTGTGCTGTAAAGGTAGCAAAGAGGAGGGCAGCAATCTCCGTAGCAGTAATTAAGGAGGTCACCATGGCAACCAAGCCACAGCCCAAAACTCTAGCAAAACACATGGCAATGCCCCTGCAGACCTTCCTGGATCCCCCCCCCCCCCCAGGAGAATGTGCAGCATTGGTTTGACTTTAACTTTGCCTAAATTTCATAAATTTAGCCTCATTTAAATGTTGTAAAACACACATGTATCTCACCTCGTACAGCCAATGCGATAGTCTTACAGTGTAGTTCCACTGTTTCAGTGCTTGCTCCATTTCAGGTGTCATTCTTTGTTGATGCTGGGAGGAAGTTATTCCACCAAAGTGGCTCTGATAGAAATCTGCAATCTTATTTAACTGGTCCTTCAAGAATTTGGTTAAGGCATGGGTCCAGTCTAGAATTCAATTCAATTCAATTTGTTGACATTTACTTCTTATCAGAACAAAATAAACTGCACAATGGATGAGACATTGGAAAGTTTAAGGTGGCTCAAAACAGTAATATTTCTGTGATGCCTGGGTTCTAGTGCACACTTCAGCATGAGACATCACGCAATCACCTGATGGGTTGTGACATTGCAAAACTCAAAACAAACATGGCGGGGCCTACTTCAAAATTCTTTGGTTTTGCCAAGTTTAGTAAGCTGTTTGCATTGTTAGTTATTTTTACTTTTTACAACCATCCTTCACGCAATTTCAAAGGAAAAACATTCTTTTAAACCGCTGTGCTCGAATGTAAACTTAAATTGTGATGTTGATGTTGCAACTGATCACACTAGCTATCATTCCAAAAAAAACTACAAGAAAAAAATATCTTCAGGTTTGGCCAGTCTCACCTTGGCCATTTATGGAACTCTTTTTCTTATGCTACTAATGGCAACAGCAAAAAAGAAAACATTCTTCACAGGATTTGTGGTCCTATTCATGTGGAATTGCGGGTTTAACTGAAGAGCAAACCACCTTCACACAGTGTCATGTGCAAGGAGCGATTTTCCAGAGTTACAGTCAAAATGCCTAAAGCGTTCCGCCTAAACAATGATTTATGTGTTCATTAATTGATTTAGCTGCTTCCATTATTGGCCTCAAATTTCGAAAAGTCAACTGAATATTGTAATCATCCAACCGCAGCATCCATTTGAATATCGAATGTTGATTGGACTAATAACAAAGTGTTCCAAATACAGAAAATTTTTTAGGGAAAGCCATCGGAATGATTTTCAACCACTGGCACACTGACTTGCACAGCACATTTTCCCAGGACATTAATCGACTCTTGTACGAGTGACAAAGAACTTCCCCAGACTACAAAACGAAATGCTGGTGGCAACAGTTCCCCAAATTCTGCCTGAATTTCTTTCCTGACATCTGAACATGTCCTTTCCAAGAACGCTTCTGATTTTCCTACCTGAGCCAACTTATTTTTCTGCCATCCGTGAACTCAACGAACACCATACAGTGTAGTGGATGAAAGAGCTCAAAATGGCGCCTTCATTTCAGGACTCCACCGCATGACCAACTATCGTGCGATGTATTGTTCATTAGTCCAATCAACATTCGATATTCGAATGGACGCTGCAGTTGGATGATTACAATATTCAGTTCACTTTTTGAAATTTGAAGCCAAGAATCAAAGTGGCTCTGGATTAATGAACACATTAATCATTGTTTAGGCAGAATGCTTCAGGTGTTTTGACTGTAAGATTTAATATTACTTGCGAGTAGAACATGCACGAAAAAGTTCTTAACCACAAAGCTAATATCTCAAAAACTGATTTGGTGACAGTACTTTTTTGATGCAAAAATTATTCAATGGCACATTGAGCATTGGTAAACAATCAAAAACTGGTACATTGTATCAAAAAGTTTAACATACTGTAAATGAGTAATAAAAATAATAGATGCATTTATATCTACCTGATGCTGGGTCTGCCATGATTCTTTTCTTGCCCTTAGATTCACTAACACCTGTGTTGTAAGCTGATGATATTTTTATAAACCATGCAGCACGCAGCATTGGAATGGAGTAGTCACAGAGACTGCTAAATATCTCCTCTTTCTTGTTGAATATTGGAACCTTAAGTGATGAGGAAATGGTATTAGAAGAAATTTCTGACAGAAATAGAAAACATGTTCTCCATGTTTCTATCTTTTGACAGAAGCACTTGTAGAAGTTTACAAGAACTTGAAAAAGCTATGAAAACACTCCCCTATCAGCAGGGCAATTCTGACAGGATACAGCAGTGCGGATCCACATAATTCGCCTACTTCCGCATCCTCCGCATCCTTGGGGCATTTTTTCGCATAAAACTAGAAAATTGCTACATATACATGTAAGTAAGAAGGGAACTGCTTACCATCCTCAGAAACAAAAATAGTGAAGAGATTGATCATTTTGAAGAAGTTATTTAGCCAAAACAGCAATGGAAACGTGCCTTTTCGTTCGTACACAATATTAAACCTCCAGGCGTTCCATGCATCTTCTAGTGATGGGACTGGGTTCTAGTTTTGGGACCTCCGGTGTCCAGTTTTCCTCATCCAATTTAATGCCTGGTTACTAAGCTCCGGACAAACTCAGCAACGTAAACTACATTTACATACTGTCTATGGAAAACTGTGTTGAACAAAGAAATACCTGTCCATGAACGGCAGCAAAAGGTCAAACATGAAATTAAGGACTTGAATTCTCGGTAAAACATTAATGTGTATTTTATACGTTGGAAAAAGCCAAGGGAACAACTTCATTAATTTTACAAATTTCCGCATAATCTGGCGTCTTTTCCGCATAATCGTCACTTTCTTCCACGTAATATTGCCTAAAATTTCCGCATAATTTTCCATTTTTTTTCTGCACCCTATCAGATGGCCTGTATCAGCTTGTGTTCCCAGGTAGCATTTCTTGTTCTCCCAAACTTCCTCTCATGTTTCTATTATTAAAACAATTACTGATCATTAGCTTGAGATTTCTATTGCGTGATAGCTGACAAGGGTGGTTGTCAAAGTTCTGTAAAATAATTTTCTTCTAATCAAAGGTATGCATGCATATGACATGCTCTATGATACATGTAGGTCAACAGTTTTGTATGACAAAACTTTTTTATCAGCAGCGTCAGCTTCTTGACTGGGCTTTTTATCAGCGCAGTCAGCTTCTTGAGGAAAGTATTGTTTAGTACAAAGTACAGTACATGAAATTATAACATGATACACAAACATGTTTGCATACACACTAGTCCTACATGTACCTAATTGCTATTGAGCCATCATAAACAAAATCTTAATAAATACACACAGATATGCATATACAATGTACATGTACAACAAGAAGTGTGCTTTTTCAATTTAACTGCAAAATTTCTGTGGAGTTTTGTGCGAGTTCCTTTTGTTCAGTTTCAATAATGTGAAGATCATTCTGAACCTGATCCAGCAAACTCTTAGAATTTCAAACCTTTGACTTTAACTGTCAAGCAGCAATTATTTTTTACTTCATAGGCACTTTAACATTTTCAAATTTATCACTGTTCAGAAATGCTCTGTTGCTATGTGAAATTCATATTTTTGTTCAGATGTATCAAAAGAAAACTATTGCCTTATTGAAGTATATTTTCTTCCTGATCAATTCAGTGTGAACGGTTTCTTTTGTTTTTCTTTGTTTGTTTGTTGTTTTCTTTTAATCCCTTGCCAATTGGTTCCCAGGGGAAGGAGCATTTGATCTCAAGATTTTCCCCAGGGGCTGGAGGTTTTGGTTTGATTTGATCAGGGCCTTGGTCAAATCCCCCTAACTGTCCCGGGTCTAGGGGGTGGGGGTTTCAATTGACTAGTGCATTACCTCACTAAAATGCTCGAAAAAATGCTAGCATAATGTACAAAAGCTTATGTAAGAACGGCAAAATTATTCTCGTGAATCATCAGGGAAGAACAATGCACATGCCTACTCGCACGGTTAGGGTTTCCAGCTTAAGTGGTTCTTCATCAGTATATGAAATAAAGCGATTTCCACCACCGTTCTTTTGTCGAACAGTATTAAATTCTTTCTTCCTTTCGTCATAATGAGACCTCCTTATACGATTCAGTAGCCCCAATATAGGCAGTTCAATGTTCGTGATGAGAATGAACGCGATGGTCCTGTCGTAGCCGAGTCTGACGATTGCACTTCCGAAGAAGCCTTTCTTTCTGACACAAGGGAATCTGAACGTCTCATTTTTTTCGCCCACGGTTTGCCGTATGATCGCATCCATCACAAAATGGTACGCCAAAATGGCCATCTTGAAGACAACATGCAGAACATGTGAGCATAGCTGTAGAGAGAGAACTGGTGACGACTCACAAAATTAAAACTGAACTGGACTGTCAAAAGTTAAAACTGGACTGTGCAAAAATTAAAACTGGACTGTGAAAAACTAAAACTGGACTGTGAAAAATTAAAACTGGACTGTGAAAAATTAAAACTGGACTGTGAAAAATTAAAACTGGACTGTGAAAATTAAAACTGGACTGTGACCCTCCTGGGCCATCGTACAGTAGCCTTTAATATGATGAATAGAAAGCATACCGATGAAAGGAATATGGTGCATTTTGTTATTTAGTGCCTGGCTGGGTTATATCTATGTTTATAATGGTAATTGAACTGAGTGGAGTGCAATTTTGGTCTGAAATCATACTTGTGATTTGAATTCATGTGTATGATTTCAGACCAAAATTGCACTCCACTCAGTTCAATTACCACTTTATTAAATCCATTTTGAAATTGCCCGAATAGAGGACTTGGCCAATTCAAATATTTTATTGATGAAGAACTGAGGCGATTTTTAAATAAAAAGCGGAACCGGAAACACTTTTACTTCAATATGCAATAGACAGGGCATCTGTCAGGATGCGGCGGTGCGGATCTGCATAATTTGCCTACTTCCGCATCCTCCACATCCTTGGGCATTTTTCTGCATAAAACAAGAAAATTGCTAGGTATAAGCAAGAAAGCAACTGATTACCATCATCAGAAGCTAAAATATCAAAGAGATTGATCATTTTGAAGAAGTTATTCACCCAAAACAGCGACAAAAACACGTCTTTTCGTTCGTAAACAATTTTACGCCCCCAGGCGTTCCATGTGTCCACTGGTGATGGGCCTGGGTTCTAGTTTTAAGACTACCGGTGTCCAATTTTTCTTGTCCGATTTAATGCCTGGTTACTAAGCTTCGGACAAACACAACGACGAAAACTATGGAAAAATTGTGTTGAACGAAGAAATACATGTCCACGAATGGCAGCAAAAGGTCAAACGTGTCATAAAGGACTAAAATTCTTCGTAAGATGTTAACGTGTATTTCATACATTGGAAAAAGCCAAGGGAGCAACTTTATTAAATTTTAGAAATTTCGGCATAATCTGGCGTCTTTTCTGCATAATCGTCACTTTCTTCCGCATAATGTTGCTGAAAATTCCCGCATAATTTTCAGTTTTTTCCGCACCCTATCAGATGGCCTGAATAGAGCAGTGCGCAACCTTTAATCAAGTTGTGTGTGCGCACTATTTTTGGTTACTAGAAAGTTCTACTGTATCGCAAGCGCTCACGAGAGCGCCGCGACAGCCCGCAAGTGTTACTACATCCATTTTGAAATCGCCCAAGTACAGGACTTGGTCGATTCAAATATTTTATTGATGCAGTACTGAGCTGGTTTTTAAATAAAAAGCAGAACCGGAAACGCTTTTACATCAAAATATGCAATAGAGCAGCGCACGACCTTAAATTAAGTTGTACGCGCGCGCTATTATTGGTTACTGGAAAGTTCTACAGTGTAGCACAAGCGCTCACGAAAGTGCCGCGACAGCCCGCAAGTTTGAAGTGTAACTTCCTCATTGGCTGGAAAAATGATGTGATTTAGTGCAAAAAATGATGCAATTTGGGAATAAATTGCACCAATTTGAGCCAATCAGATTACAGGGACCACCAGTGATTTCAAAATGGATTTTATAAAAATTTATATTTATTGGTCGCAGTACGTTAGTATGGTCAGGTGAGTGAGCACTAGAGAAGTCGCACTGTACTTTGGCTTAAACGGCGCGGTGGTGTAACCACACATGATTGCTTAGGAGCATAGCCAAAAATCTAGTCGCATATGCGACCAGCTGGTCGTTAACTTTGAGCCCTGATGGTACATGTAGCAATTATAATAACTATTAGACTTGCATAACATGTCTTTGGAAAGGCTGAGGGGAAGCTTTCTTTAATGAGATAAGTTACACGTAAGCTTTCAAACACATGAGGCATATACTGTAGCTAGGCTATGTATACACATTTAAAGTGACTAATGAACATCACCAGCTCAGCCACCTTCAATTTGAGATTGTGCACTACCCAGAATTACATGTATCTCTGTAAATGCTCCAAGAATTGAAATAAAACCTGTTCACGATCTGCCCATCGAAAGTTCTACGTGATATTAAGCACCTGTTCTCAACAGCTTACTGACTGTAAAACATGTTGCAATTTGCAACCAATCAATACCACTTAGGACATCTACTTTTATTGATGACAGTCAATAAAACCTCACACAAATCCTCCTATCGTTGATCATCAACAACTACATGTACATGTATTATCAATATCACTCAATTAATTGATATTGGTTGTCAACGATCAGTGATTTCACTAATGGGATATCCCAAGGTTCATACCACTCCATGCATCTTGGGATGCACATTTATAAGTACAGTTGTTGGCTGAGAATGATCAACAATTTGGGAAAATTGCCCTTTGTGATAATTGCTTGCAATTCACTAAGCCGTTTCAAGACATCTGTTTGACATAGTTTCCATTTCTTAGTTAGCGCTGCATGTACCCAGGTATTTATTGATATATTTATTTACTTTTATAACACTTGCGAACTTGTTCGAGTGGGATTTTGCAAGTTATGGATGTAGATGTAGAACAAATGCACTCGTAAAATATACGATTACCTGACCTGTACATGTACCTGTACGTACGTTACATGTAAGCTATAACAGCAAGCTAATACGTACCTAGAGTACTAGCTATTTCATAAGCTTGTTCTGGCGTTTTAGCAACACCGCCCTGAGGTATAAGTATTCCTGCCTCTTGAAGAAGTTTCATGCTGTAATGTTCGTGAATAGACAAGTGTCTGGTCTGCTGGTGTTGACAACCATTGACACCTAAAACCTGCAAGTCAGACTTCAGTTGACGGAAAAGCAAGTCCTCTCCGAGAAGACAAAATACCATTCTTATTCAATGAGACAGTTGCTTACCCGTGGAAAAAGTCTCGCCGGGGATCTCAAGCCGCCAAGACATAGCTTGCGGAGCCCGTTCCAACCGGCAGCCATCTTTGTTTTTGTCTCGCCGGCTTAGAACGCATGATGTCATAAATGAAGCCGATGACTTATCGCCATGCGGGCTCAGGTAGAAGGTTTGTATCCATCTCCGAACCCATCTCCAACATGGCGGCCCCTCGCCCTCTCAAAAGACCACGTCTGGGGCAGCCAGACGTGTATCCACAAGACAGTAAACAAAGAGAGGTATAACTCTATGATTAGGTAAATGCAAGGAATTCATTATTGTGTACTCACTATCCTCATAATTTTCGCAGGATGAGCTTACCGAAGAAAATGTCAAGAAGGGGTTTAGCTACCAGCCGCTTCCTTTCAGTTCGG
>JAHPZR010021585.1:0-23599 GCA_019787425.1 Platygyra sinensis | reverse complement strand
AAAACAAAGCAAAGTCAAACATCTTACAGTCTTACTGATCATGAGTTTTCAACTGGTCTTTGTTCATTTACTTACTTATTTATATCTATCTATTTACTTATTTTTTATTTAATTATTTATTTATTCTTTCAGTCGTCTCTTTAATATTGACTAATTAATTACTTAGCTCAAGCTTAAGTTTATTTACTTACTTATTTATATCTATCTATTTACTTATTTTTTATTTATTCATTTATTTATTCTTTCAGTCGTCTCTTTAACATTGACTAATTAATTACTTAGCTCAAGCTTTAGTTTATTTACTTACTTATTTATATCTGTCTATTTACTTGTTTTTTATTTATTTATTTATTTATTTATTTATTTATTTATTTATTCTTTTCGTCTCTTTAATATTGACTAATTAATTACTTAGCTCAAGCTTCAGTGCCAACCTACCTCCTATATTTAAACATATATACTTAGTTTTACTCAGCTTGATTAACTTTTTAGTTATCCTGAGTAAACATCACCTTTTTTGTGTTATTATATCATAATGTAAAGTTTAACTTTTTTATTTGGTAATAAAGCTTGTTAGAATAGGAATTTCACAACAGAACTTTTAATCGTTTATAAGTTTAATTAGCATTTTCTTAGTTAACGATAATAAAGGCTAGTCCCACATGTAGCCAGGTCTTGCGCAATTTAAGGCTTTAGATTAAATGCTGTACCACTCACAGGGAACGTTTAAAAAAAAGTATAAATTAAGAGGTAACAATAACTGTGCCTTGGCAGTGAAGAAATCACAAGCACGCTACAATTCCTGCACTTTTGTTATCAAATAACATGTCGCAGATTATAGAACCCGTTTTTTATTTTCATTGCGAGAACATGTTTTGTCTAAAACTAGTTATATTTAGGCTAAAAAAGTACATTTTTTAAGATTAAAACTGATGTACAGACTTGCGGGGATCGTAGCGAACGTCTAAGCCAAACATTCTATTTAAATTTACTCTCCGCGCCAAAAGGGAGAAAGAGATGAAAAAAATAACAGCAAAAAGCATAGCTATGGTACGTAAAATCAGGAATTGCGGTTGTTTGTTATGGAAATAATATTAGTTATGATTCCGAAAACCCCATTTCCTTGAGTTCAATTACTGATAATTTACGTCTGTCAGCTTTACTGCCAAAACAAAAAAGAAATGTTAATAAAAATTATTTTGCATTCTACCTGGGTAATAAGTACTTTACCAACGTTGAACCATAATTATAAAAAAAAACCAAGCATTCTAAATGAAAAAAGCGGTTGCATTTCGTCTGATATAAATCCATCTTCCAAAGCTTTAGCCTGAAGTAAGACGAAACAGCAAAGACGGAAGTATAGTGATGCTGCTTTAGAGACGGATTTTCATTAAAACAAAACCGGGGCCATTGAAACCGTTTCATTACTTGTCGTATGGAAATTCATTTTAGTGTATTCATTAGAATCAAGCGAATCTAGAAGCTTATACCTCACGTCTCGCCCAGCCTGCATTCCCTTTAGTACATAGTTGGTCTGAACCATTGTAAAGACAGCCACAGAAAAGTGATTTTACCTGTACGTACCTTTGCAGACTACAATTTCATCTACAAGGAGTCCTCGTTAAAAATTTAATGCCTTCTGTCAGACACTTCCTTTCACTACCGCGCTTCAGACGACGAAAGTTGTATCAATCTGTAATCTCATAATCCTTTAATCCCAAACACTGCGGTGAGTATTCTTGCTTGTGTTAAATGTTGGCGGACTGTCAAAGAATTTGCAATGTAAACTAGCCGATGTTACGAATGAAGCGGAGTGTCTGATGATCATGTCAAATCCTCACACAGAGAATTATATAAAATATGCGACGAATTCAAATGAGAATTTCACTTCTGATATTGAACAGGAACAAGAAAAACATTTGCAGACTGTTGTGTCGCCGCATAATACCACACGCGTGGAATAACACACGATTGAAAGGCAAGTTTGAACCTGTCGGTCAAGGCAATAAACCAATGACAGAGGAATTACCACTGGCAAATCACCTGCGCTTGATGATTGAGTGAAAGGGTAATTTCCAGATTGCAATCGCGAACGAGATAGCTCTGTTGCAACAGGCGAAAGGCGCACAGAGTAATTTCCACGCCACTTGCAAACTTCTAAAAGCAAACGGTGCCATAAAAAACACAGTACTTATTCAAATTCTAAAATAAATCGAAACTTCATTTAAGACATGTTCTACTATCTTTTTCTTCTTGTTAAGCTTGACACAATCATTCAAATAAGTTATTTGCATTTTTCATTTCTCCAGTACACAAAAGAAAAGCTTTAAAAAAAAAACATCACATTTATATGCAAGTTTTTGTTAGATATTCAACTGAACTGACAGCTTCACTGGCAGAAGTGAAAAAAAAAATTTAATCCGGTCTCAAGCTTTTCCTAAGAAATTAAACCTTTTTTTCTCTCTTTTTAATGCGATGGAAAATAGTATACGCAGAGAAGTAGCCCAGAGTAACGTTCCATAGCATCTTCTGCTTTTTTTTTTCAATTTTGATAAAGTAAATAAGCGCTTGGCACAAAAAAAAAAATCGCAAGTACAGAATACGTTCAAATCGCAAAAAGGGAGAAACGGATTCTGAATATAAGAAATTTTACGTGCAACAACTTACATTACAAAGCTGTAAGTTTTAAATTTAGACCCAAGCTGATTCACACCTTGTAATAAAACTTCACCTCATAGCCTAGAAATACTTCCATTCGCGTAATTCTAGCGTTCTCTCAGAGGTAAACATTTAATCAGAACCGAGGAATGTCAACGGCATTCTTTACCTAAGGGGGAAAATAGTTCGACAGCCGTGCAATACTGATTTGTCTGACTTTCACAATAATTGAAGCAATGTATTATTGCTAGACAATGAAAAGGGAAAGCTGCCAAATGACAATAGCATTGTTTTACGATGTGGATGTACACTGTATATCACTTATGCTAATCTTTGTGCATGGCGATCCAACGCTTCATTTTAGGGATGGAACGGCTTTAAAGTTACTGACAGCTCGTCCGAGGCATATGTTATCAAAATAGCAGAAAAACGATATTTCAACACTGGTGATCGACAATGTCTGTTGCAAAGCAAGAATTTGAGTATAATATCACAAAAACTGAGCAAATTTTGAAGTGGAAGGTACATAAAAGATTCAAAAGGGATATTTGTTACGCTTCAGACAGGTCTTCTCTGTTGTCTATGCACACACATGATGAATCCCGAAATGTCCAAAATATTTTATTGTTATTCAGTTTATTTTTTATCATTTATTGTTATTGTTATTCCAATTATTGTTTTCGAATTACATTCTGATCTAAACTGGCCAGATTTACTCTACTTGCCTTAATCTATGTTTTAAAACATTGTTTTGTCTTCCACTCTCTGAAAACGAAATTTCACCGTTGTTGAAACATGTTGTGCATGTGTCTGAACGCTATGTCTTCCTGCCTTACCTGCCAGTGAACTCGATCGCAACCCTGTGTTCCAGTAAATTCAAAATTACTTCTCATTAGCAGATAAAGGAAAGAGCAAGCCTGAAAAACGAAAACACAGCATGTGAGATGCAGCACAACACTCGGTGCTATTCCACTGAACAAAATTATGCTGCATAATTCATGTGAAATAGGGAAGTGACTAATGGAGAAAGCAAGAGTGCTGATGTGTTGTTATTGCTGATCGCATTACTTAATGTCGTTGTAGGATTGAAAGCTAGCGACTGGAAAAAAAGAACTTTCCCTCGTGAGACTAAGAACATTTGGGACTGCGTATTTCAGTCGCTGACAGTATAATGCCGTGATGCGTTCGGAAACCCTCTTAAGGAACTGAGACAGACAACGTTGCATTGAAAAATGCTTCATGAACCAGAAGGAAACCATTCACGTGAAAAAAAAAACAAAACAAAACAAAACAAAACAAAAAAGAAACACAGATTTGTTTTCACTATCCAATCCGTCGTACGGTTCAACGTCTGGCGTCCACGGCAAGAATGATCCACTGCGTTTTTGCTCGCTGTTGCAATTTACGTTGGACAGGGCGTCAATAATTACTGCTAATAGTTTAACAGTTTAAAAGGGAAGCAAAAACATGAAAAGTCACCTTTGCAGCCACTCAAAAGATCGTTTTGCCACATGTATCCGAGCAGGAGGTTTGATCATCACATTTGAATCTTAAATCGAGTTGTGCCTATCCCAGTAACCACGCAGACAGTCTTCGTGTTGGCCTACGTAGTGCTAACGTCGGTGACATCGCAAAGAGGGCGTTGAGGATACATGCGCATGGCTTTGAATATTTGACAGAAAGCTGTTGAAGAATATGGCTAAAATGTGCGCCTCCTAAGCAGACATTTTTATGACTGTCTGACAAATTGACAACATGTCAAAATTACACGCACCTGGTTCCGAAGACTTTCCAACTTCGAGTTGCAGCAGCTTAAAATCTGCCAATTGAAGTAAAAAAAAGAGAGAATAAAAATTACTAAAGCAATAATCAGGAAGGTTGAAAAGCAAAAAATCCATAAAAAGATCTACTAAGGGTATTTAAGATTTTTTTGCAATACAATCTGACCAGACAAAAAAAAATTACTTCATACTGCTGGAAATTAAAGAGCGCATTACAATTAGCCAGTTGATTCTCAAATTTGAAAGTCAAATCTTGCTCAGAAGCTATATTCTGGGTAAAATTCTCAGTTATGGCAAAAAGACAGTTCCTATTACAGCTCCATCGCTGCCAAACAAAAAATAAATAGCTTTGGCTCCACAAAAGAATACAAAAGTCCCTAAAATCTCCAATTCTATAACAACAATAACAACGAGATGGTCTTTAAAACGCAATATTTCATTTATTAACATGGGCATTGTTTATTCTTAGCCGGAGCAACCACTCTTAGAGAAACAAACTTTCCTAAACACGAAGGACTGAAGGATATCTTTGTAAAACTTACCACTGATTTCGGCCAAATGTTCTCATCGGTTTCTGATGCAACCAGACAGACTTTGTTTTTTGAATATACGAATATGTCATTTTGTTTTGTTTTCAGCTATTAACTACCACGCTAATAATTGATTTTTAAGTACTGGTTAGAACGCAAAAGGGATTGTAATTGCACACAGGGAAATCGAAATTCTAAATAAAAATATTCGACGCCAGTAATAAAGTAACCGAGACTTCTTAATGACAGCCGTTCTCTCCATGGGTCCCACAGTTTCACTACAATTATATTGCAACAACACCAAACGTTTTTCCCTCTCCCCTCCCTCCCCAAAGCTTTTGACTTAAGCTTCTTAATAGAAATATCAATAAATGGGGAAAGAGAAAAGATTAAGAACATAATTAACTTTGTGATATTTTAATGGTGCACCATTAACTAAAGCCAAAAACAAATCTGTTTATAAGTTAGACAGGACTATGAACTTCCAATACCAACGTGAATTTTGTTTGGAACCCATAAGCCCGCATTCAGTTAAGAATCACTATTACATGAATATTTTTTTTTCGGCGGATTGAAACCTTAATAGTTATTAATTCTTGACATGTACCTCACGACAGAGATCTCCACAGTAACTGGCACTACCCCTGTACAATGCAGCTGGAAACTAGACAACAACAAAAAACACAGCTATATGCATGAGGTAAACCTCCATACACCACTTAACAATAGGCCGTTTAATTTCCAAGTGCGTCCTATAGTACCTCTGTTTCAAAGCGAGTCTAAGTGAAACCATTCTCATGAAAATGACTTTGATTTGTATGAAAATAAAACTGCACGCAGAACTCATTTTCATGTGAAAGGTTTCGCACTTAAACTCGTTTTGAAACAGAGGCACAAGAGAACTCGGAAATGGCCTACTAGGCTACCAGCCTGAATTTTCTACGAGCGAATAGTTAAGGAAGCGTAGCCGAGTCGACTATCCAAGCTCAAAGAAAACGAGGGAATTCAACCATTTTCAGATTTTACTATGGAGAACTTTTCCGGGATATCATCTTACCAACTGTTCTTGTTTCGAGAGTTTTGGGATTTTTGTTTTAATGGAAAATGCACATCGGTGTACCTTGTAAGACTGAGCATGATTAATGACAATTCCATATGATCAAACGAACAAATTAAAAAATCTCAAGCCCAAATTGAACTGTTGACCTTCAAAACTGAAGACAGGCATTTCTGGGTGACAAATGAATCGCGAGCAACATCATTTGAAGGTGACATATCAGTAACGTCTACCATCAGACAATAATCTGAGCGGTTGGTTTAAGTAGTTTACCTTGTTGATGTAAGATCTGAGACTCGCAAACACGTGTTTCATCATGAACTCTGATTGAGGGATCTGTAAGAAGCTAAGCAGTACATTGAACACCTGTCAAGAGAAGAGACAAAAGAACACAAGGCCCCGTTAGAATCTGCAGCTCCGGGTATCACAGAGACCTTTGGCGTCTGGGCTACCAAAGACTTGTGCAGCTCTACCCTACCAGTTTACTCGTTGTCTGATTGTCGCGAGGACATGACAACCAAATCGCAACACTGCACAAAGCTCTATACAAAATACTTCATCGATAAAGAATGGAGGAAAAAGACAACCTTTGTTGTATCCGTTTTTTAAATTACCGTCAGGCTCTATTGCCAGCCGCTGATCGGGAAAATGAGCCCGCGTTCCTTCTCCTCAATTCTCTTTCTCTGGAAGGACCTTCGGAAACTGGACCCCACAAGCGGTGGCAATCGAACTTGGTTATTGAAAGCGGTAAATTAGAATCGACTAAAAGAGCGTTCTTTTATAAAGGGGAAGATTATTTTAAATAATTACATGAATCTAACAGTTCCAGTATTTTTATCTCTTTTCATATGTATATTTTTAGATTTCTTACATAGCTTTTTGGATTTGCACGTATTTTAAATTTAACCCTGCACTCAGGCTAGTAGCCTACTCGATAAAAAATCAACTCCCAACAAAATTAGTTTCCCCTAATTTCAAGAGCTATTAACTTAAGCTTTCGTTCACTGAAAAGAGTGAAGCCTTACACATATAAATGGCCCCAACAATACTAGCCCTCAAGCTTTTTGCATTTGAGTAAACTCGATACAGTACTGAGTCTATCGTTATACAAACCTTCTTCATCAGAATATTGTCACCTTCATCTTGCTCAAGGTGAAACTGAAGAATAAATGGTTAAAACAAATTTAATTAAATTACAAAAAAGAAACAAGTCAGCGAGCACTAAATTTCGAGGAGTGTCAAATCATACCCAAACGGAAATAAAATATGCGTTTTGTAAAACCAGTGCTCTAGAAATGAAGTGAACATGCTACCCAGTGGAGAGGATGAGAATCTGCACGAGCAAAAGATGAAAATGAAATCCTCGAACTTTAAAATGTGGTGAAAAGTTGCGTAAAACGTTCCTGTCGTCACATTTGTCTTACACCGCTTCGCTTCATTGGCTTCATTTTGATTTAACTCCTGGTTCCTGGCTTGTGTATTTCAAAAGCGTTCGCGACGACATTCGTCAGGACGAATGTGACGACACGATCGACAAAAAAAAAATCAAACCGCTAGCGCTAACCTTGATGAACAAACGGCCAAAATTCGGCCACCTGACAACATTGCTGAACTAAACTAATTTACATGGAAAGAATACGTCTAAAGTATGCAAAAGTAAGTAATATGTACAACAAAAGACAACATACAAAGAGCTCTAATTACAAGAAACCAGAACAAAAGGTCTCAATACGCGCAAGAGAAAAAGCGACATTCTTGCCCTGTTAGTTCCAAAAAAGATTAAACTAAGCGGTGAAGATTTAATCAAGTAAAATGGAACATCAACTACTTAAACAACATTCAATCGTTACCTTAACCGGGCTCTTTTCTTTCAAACACTAATCATTAAAGGGCCCTAGTCAGCCACACCTTTGTTTTTGTTCATATGCGAGAGTTTGGCTATTGTATTTTATTCAGAGCATGTCGAAACTAAGAAAATCACAGTGAAACTACTGGAGATAGTTTAACATACTCCCAGGAACACAACTTATATGATTTCGTTTCAACATGCAAGATCAATGATATCGATAGTATCAAAAATGACGAAAGATGACTGGCGTCAACAACAAAAAACAGCAACGCTGAAATAGAAATGTAATGCACTCACCTTAAAATGGCCACAAAATAACTCAATGGTGTCTAGCACAACAAGACCAACTTCGTTGGCGAGATTCCCCTCCATCAAGACACGCGTTTGAATATCCAAGTTTATGCCTTCAAAACAAAACGAGAAACAAAAAATTCAGTGGATTTTAACAGCACGAATCAGCGTACCTCTAGCCCATCATAATCTGGTTTGTTTATAGCAAACCCCAGTCCTTTCTTGGTGTAGATGACACAGTTGACGTAACACAATAGAGAACAAAACGACAAAAGAACAAGGGAAATTAAAAATGAAAACGATAGGTTTCTGAAGCGGTGTTCTATTGTGGCGTCTAAATAGGCCATTTTACAGTTGTGTGCTCAGCTACCTGGCCTTTGAATGCATACGAGGATGGAGTTGACCTTGCTTTGATACAGACCTCTCTGCTTTTTCATTCAAATGCCAACTAGTGAGCGGCATAAGAACAACTTGACAGGGAGTAGTGAGCAGTGAGGTCTGCATTAAAACAAGGTTACCTCCAGCCTCGCTGCCATTCAAGGGCCAGGTCGCTGAGTAGACAACTGTAAATTGGTCTATTGGCACTTAACACTGGAACCTAATTTTCTCGGGTAATCCGGCTTCATGAAGGTCTCCTCTGTGAAATGCAGAGCTTATAAAGTAATTACCGTGCTTAAAACTTAATTTAACTGGCTTGTCGTTTGCAATCCATGTCAATCTTCTACACCCTTGACCATCCTTGGTCTTTTATAGTTTATTATCTCTTTGGTGTTTTTCTATCTAAGTAAATAATATTTTCAGATTTCCTTCAAAAAAAAAAAGGAGGGGGGGGGGGGGGGGTTGTACGCGGCCAAAATAATTCAAAATGCTGCGACTGGGCTCCTTTAACCCAAACGAAACAACCAAATACTACGGGTCTCTGTTACCTCCACTGCTCGCTGCTCTGGAATGACGCGACTTTCCCTGATTGGACACTCCTCCCTGGTACTTCTGCTCAAAGAACTGTTTTGTGGTCTCACTGTGGGTGCTGGAGAAAGGTCAGGAGAAAAGATCACGATACAAGTCACGCAAACAGTGGGGTGATGAAGTGGATGGGTAAAGCAGGGAAAACGACTGTATGTTAAGGGGGTAATACAATCTACTACAGCTCCTACATCGGTACTTCCTCAACTGCAACAGAAGCAGCCGCAATAGAAGCAGCAACAACATAATACCGCTTAAATAAGTGAGACCTAGCCCCAAACATGACTAACTCTGATACACGAAGATAGTCAGGTTCACAAAGGAGCAAGAGAGTTGTGCCATGGCATGAGGTGTTTCTAAGAATATAAAGCTTTGACAGAAGGCTTTTAGAATGTGAAGCTTCCGAACGTGTATATGGGCGATGTTCTTTGCATGAATGCAGGAGTTCTTGTGAAACTCAAAGACCGAGTGACTAGGAAATTAGGTACAGTTAACGGATAGTTAGGTCAGAGCATTCTTTGAGATCTGATCACATCCTCAGTGGAGAATATGTTGATACTTATTTGGTAAGTTAGAGTTTTAAAACCGTAAGACATTATTTATTAAGTTACCAAGGGTTACTTAACATCGACATTTAGTAAATTTGAGATTTCAGCATGTCAAGGAGGGGTATGGAGCTTAATAAACTTACACATGTAAGGTAAACGTTAATAAGTTATTTGTTACAAATAAGTGATACGATATGCATACTTTGCGGTTGGAAATGGACGCCATATCGCTTTAAGATATTCAAAATCCCTGTTAAAGTACAAATGAAAGGTTAATATTCAGTTTACATTTAATGACAGGGCACTGTCATCTGCACCTTTATTTTCCCTTTGGATGAGTCAAAATACAAAGAAAGACCATGAACGAAGAAAAAAAAACAGAGAGGTAAATGGCTAAGTTGAGATTCTCATTCAATGCTTCCCTCCGTTCCTTTTAGTAACGCTAAAGAAAGTAGCTCCAAAATGTAAGTTTGTGGATAAAAACCAGTCTGTGACCATTACATGTGAAAGCTACTGAGCAAGAATGGCACAATCTCGATTGCGATCCACAAAATGGGTCGTCTAACTCAGTACCCTGGAGATAAAATGAAACTTGTGTGTAGTGTTCCACATAAGTGAGGGGACTCAAAAACGCGGCAAGCGGGTAAGCTTCATAACCCGACAAATCAACAGAAAACTTACAATGATATGGAGGGTGGGAATTGACTCGTTGGAATTCTTTATCGACACTGGGAGCCTTGTGTGTGACTAGACATTCCTATGGAAGCCCGAAAATTCCGTCAAGTACTCCTTTCATGTGACTACTTTTAAGGTCTGACAGCGTGGATCAAACAAAGAACCCTCTAAAGTAACCATTTAAGAATGTTAGTTCTTGTTTTATTTTTATTTAGTTGTTTTCAAATAGTCTAATTGAGTGACTAGCAGTGACAGTGCTCCTCCAAAGATCTCCGTAGTTTAAGTACACGCTTTATAGCTTTAAAGTGGTTAAAACCTTGGATGCTAACTTTAAAAATCAGTTTAAAGTTATCAATGCTATTACCTGATATGTCATGAAATTAGTTTTGCACCGACTGAGCTTTTTAGGGATAAATTCACAGTCCAGTTAGAAGTTAAGGTTTTGCACAAATGGCGAGGTTTTAAAAGTATGAGAAGGAACGTGTACGGCAAGTACGATCAAGAGAGTCCAAGATAGAATGTATTACATTGAATGGAGACTACACATGGGCAAGAAATCGATCGATCAAGGAGACAATCAATAAGGTTATCAGAAATGCAATGAATCAAGTAAGGGAGCATTGGTCATTAAGGTGAACTCCAATGTGCGTTTCTAAAAACCCGGCCCGGGTTGTTCGTACGGTGGATAACCCTATCCACTGGATAAATCACTACCCCGCGGGTAGCGTGGTATGTTTTGGCAACAGTTATATATTTAACAATTATTCACCGAAGAGGAGGTAAATATCTACCACTATTCACGGACACTGAGATGAATAATTGTTTTAGTACATACCACACAAGCTGAATAACTAGCGGCCAAAAGAGCAACTTTACTTGCAACAATGTACCGACAAAAGCCACTTTGTTTTTCTTCGGCTGCTCGGAGGTCAATAGTACTTGGATAATCACCTCCGAGCTAGCCAATCAGCGCGCGCGTAAAGTACTATTCACTTGTGTGGTATATACTAAAAATGGATAGTGATTTATTCGGTGTATAGTGTTATCCAGTCCTCCAACAACTGAGGCCTGATGACGCTCCTTATGTGGATTGTCTTGTCTTCCTTCTCGGGTACAAATCTAACTGAGAAAACAGTGATCACAAGCTATATAGTGATACATTTTACCTTTGGGAAGTAATTTTCTCTTTTCCACCGTACTGGAAGTGCTTCAAAGCAAGTCTGCAAAGGGCAGTCGACACAAACAAATTAATAATGCATGCTCCCACAAACTTTAACTCAACTCACAATCACTCGTTTAGCCTTGGCAACATATGTAATGTAATTCGCAGGCATTCGCCTATACGACTTAGCCGTCCTCTGCTTAAATCTTCGAAAAATTGCCAAACGATACGCTATACCCTAATTTTAAGGTCTTCGTTTTGTATAGTTTGCGTGGTGAGTGTTCCATATGAGGACGAACGAGCAAAGTTTGGTCGCGCGAAAATTGGGGCGAGATCCTGAACAAAAAAAAAGAAGTAATATTTGACGGAATCAATGTTTTTTGCTCTTGCACCAATTCTCGTGCAACTTACGTATAGGCGAATGCCTGCGAATTACATTACATATGTTGCCAAGGCTAAACGAGTGATTGTGAGTTGAGTTAAAGTTTGTGGGAGCATGCATTATTAATTTGTTTGTGTCGACTGCCCTTTGCAGACTTGCTTTGAAGCACTTCCAGTACGGTGGAAAAGAGAAAATTACTTCCCAAAGGTAAAATGTATCACTATATAGCTTGTGATCACTGTTTTCTCAGTTAGATTTGTACCCGAGAAGGAAGACAAGACAATCCACATAAGGAGCGTCATCAGGCCTCAGTTGTTGGAGGACTGGATAACACTATACACCGAATAAATCACTATCCATTTTTAGTATATACCACACAAGTGAATAGTACTTTACGCGCGCGCTGATTGGCTAGCTCGGAGGTGATTATCCAAGTACTATTGACCTCCGAGCAGCCGAAGAAAAACAAAGTGGCTTTTGTCGGTACATTGTTGCAAGTAAAGTTGCTCTTTTGGCCGCTAGTTATTCAGCTTGTGTGGTATGTACTAAAACAATTATTCATCTCAGTGTCCGTGAATAGTGGTAGATATTTACCTCCTCTTCGGTGAATAATTGTTAAATATATAACTGTTGCCAAAACATACCACGCTACCCGCGGGGTAGTGATTTATCCAGTGGATAGGGTTATCCACCGTACGAACAACCCGGGCCGGGTTTTTAGAAACGCACATTGGAGTTCACCTTAATGACCAATGCTCCCTTACTTGATTCATTGCATTTCTGATAACCTTATTGATTGTCTCCTTGATCGATCGATTTCTTGCCCATGTGTAGTCTCCATTCAATGTAATACATTCTATCTTGGACTCTCTTGATCGTACTTGCCGTACACGTTCCTTCTCATACTTTTAAAACCTCGCCATTTGTGCAAAACCTTAACTTCTAACTGGACTGTGAATTTATCCCTAAAAAGCTCAGTCGGTGCAAAACTAATTTCATGACATATCAGGTAATAGCATTGATAACTTTAAACTGATTTTTAAAGTTAGCATCCAAGGTTTTAACCACTTTAAAGCTATAAAGCGTGTACTTAAACTACGGAGATCTTTGGAGGAGCACTGTCACTGCTAGTCACTCAATTAGACTATTTGAAAACAACTAAATAAAAATAAAACAAGAACTAACATTCTTAAATGGTTACTTTAGAGGGTTCTTTGTTTGATCCACGCTGTCAGACCTTAAAAGTAGTCACATGAAAGGAGTACTTGACGGAATTTTCGGGCTTCCATAGGAATGTCTAGTCACACACAAGGCTCCCAGTGTCGATAAAGAATTCCAACGAGTCAATTCCCACCCTCCATATCATTGTAAGTTTTCTGTTGATTTGTCGGGTTATGAAGCTTACCCGCTTGCCGCGTTTTTGAGTCCCCTCACTTATGTGGAACACTACACACAAGTTTCATTTTATCTCCAGGGTACTGAGTTAGACGACCCATTTTGTGGATCGCAATCGAGATTGTGCCATTCTTGCTCAGTAGCTTTCACATGTAATGGTCACAGACTGGTTTTTATCCACAAACTTACATTTTGGAGCTACTTTCTTTAGCGTTACTAAAAGGAACGGAGGGAAGCATTGAATGAGAATCTCAACTTAGCCATTTACCTCTCTGTTTTTTTTTCTTCGTTCATGGTCTTTCTTTGTATTTTGACTCATCCAAAGGGAAAATAAAGGTGCAGATGACAGTGCCCTGTCATTAAATGTAAACTGAATATTAACCTTTCATTTGTACTTTAACAGGGATTTTGAATATCTTAAAGCGATATGGCGTCCATTTCCAACCGCAAAGTATGCATATCGTATCACTTATTTGTAACAAATAACTTATTAACGTTTACCTTACATGTGTAAGTTTATTAAGCTCCATACCCCTCCTTGACATGCTGAAATCTCAAATTTACTAAATGTCGATGTTAAGTAACCCTTGGTAACTTAATAAATAATGTCTTACGGTTTTAAAACTCTAACTTACCAAATAAGTATCAACATATTCTCCACTGAGGATGTGATCAGATCTCAAAGAATGCTCTGACCTAACTATCCGTTAACTGTACCTAATTTCCTAGTCACTCGGTCTTTGAGTTTCACAAGAACTCCTGCATTCATGCAAAGAACATCGCCCATATACACGTTCGGAAGCTTCACATTCTAAAAGCCTTCTGTCAAAGCTTTATATTCTTAGAAACACCTCATGCCATGGCACAACTCTCTTGCTCCTTTGTGAACCTGACTATCTTCGTGTATCAGAGTTAGTCATGTTTGGGGCTAGGTCTCACTTATTTAAGCGGTATTATGTTGTTGCTGCTTCTATTGCGGCTGCTTCTGTTGCAGTTGAGGAAGTACCGATGTAGGAGCTGTAGTAGATTGTATTACCCCCTTAACATACAGTCGTTTTCCCTGCTTTACCCATCCACTTCATCACCCCACTGTTTGCGTGACTTGTATCGTGATCTTTTCTCCTGACCTTTCTCCAGCACCCACAGTGAGACCACAAAACAGTTCTTTGAGCAGAAGTACCAGGGAGGAGTGTCCAATCAGGGAAAGTCGCGTCATTCCAGAGCAGCGAGCAGTGGAGGTAACAGAGACCCGTAGTATTTGGTTGTTTCGTTTGGGTTAAAGGAGCCCAGTCGCAGCATTTTGAATTATTTTGGCCGCGTACAACCCCCCCCCCCCCCCCTCCTTTTTTTTTTTGAAGGAAATCTGAAAATATTATTTACTTAGATAGAAAAACACCAAAGAGATAATAAACTATAAAAGACCAAGGATGGTCAAGGGTGTAGAAGATTGACATGGATTGCAAACGACAAGCCAGTTAAATTAAGTTTTAAGCACGGTAATTACTTTATAAGCTCTGCATTTCACAGAGGAGACCTTCATGAAGCCGGATTACCCGAGAAAATTAGGTTCCAGTGTTAAGTGCCAATAGACCAATTTACAGTTGTCTACTCAGCGACCTGGCCCTTGAATGGCAGCGAGGCTGGAGGTAACCTTGTTTTAATGCAGACCTCACTGCTCACTACTCCCTGTCAAGTTGTTCTTATGCCGCTCACTAGTTGGCATTTGAATGAAAAAGCAGAGAGGTCTGTATCAAAGCAAGGTCAACTCCATCCTCGTATGCATTCAAAGGCCAGGTAGCTGAGCACACAACTGTAAAATGGCCTATTTAGACGCCACAATAGAACACCGCTTCAGAAACCTATCGTTTTCATTTTTAATTTCCCTTGTTCTTTTGTCGTTTTGTTCTCTATTGTGTTACGTCAACTGTGTCATCTACACCAAGAAAGGACTGGGGTTTGCTATAAACAAACCAGATTATGATGGGCTAGAGGTACGCTGATTCGTGCTGTTAAAATCCACTGAATTTTTTGTTTCTCGTTTTGTTTTGAAGGCATAAACTTGGATATTCAAACGCGTGTCTTGATGGAGGGGAATCTCGCCAACGAAGTTGGTCTTGTTGTGCTAGACACCATTGAGTTATTTTGTGGCCATTTTAAGGTGAGTGCATTACATTTCTATTTCAGCGTTGCTGTTTTTTGTTGTTGACGCCAGTCATCTTTCGTCATTTTTGATACTATCGATATCATTGATCTTGCATGTTGAAACGAAATCATATAAGTTGTGTTCCTGGGAGTATGTTAAACTATCTCCAGTAGTTTCACTGTGATTTTCTTAGTTTCGACATGCTCTGAATAAAATACAATAGCCAAACTCTCGCATATGAACAAAAACAAAGGTGTGGCTGACTAGGGCCCTTTAATGATTAGTGTTTGAAAGAAAAGAGCCCGGTTAAGGTAACGATTGAATGTTGTTTAAGTAGTTGATGTTCCATTTTACTTGATTAAATCTTCACCGCTTAGTTTAATCTTTTTTGGAACTAACAGGGCAAGAATGTCGCTTTTTCTCTTGCGCGTATTGAGACCTTTTGTTCTGGTTTCTTGTAATTAGAGCTCTTTGTATGTTGTCTTTTGTTGTACATATTACTTACTTTTGCATACTTTAGACGTATTCTTTCCATGTAAATTAGTTTAGTTCAGCAATGTTGTCAGGTGGCCGAATTTTGGCCGTTTGTTCATCAAGGTTAGCGCTAGCGGTTTGATTTTTTTTTTGTCGATCGTGTCGTCACATTCGTCCTGACGAATGTCGTCGCGAACGCTTTTGAAATACACAAGCCAGGAACCAGGAGTTAAATCAAAATGAAGCCAATGAAGCGAAGCGGTGTAAGACAAATGTGACGACAGGAACGTTTTACGCAACTTTTCACCACATTTTAAAGTTCGAGGATTTCATTTTCATCTTTTGCTCGTGCAGATTCTCATCCTCTCCACTGGGTAGCATGTTCACTTCATTTCTAGAGCACTGGTTTTACAAAACGCATATTTTATTTCCGTTTGGGTATGATTTGACACTCCTCGAAATTTAGTGCTCGCTGACTTGTTTCTTTTTTGTAATTTAATTAAATTTGTTTTAACCATTTATTCTTCAGTTTCACCTTGAGCAAGATGAAGGTGACAATATTCTGATGAAGAAGGTTTGTATAACGATAGACTCAGTACTGTATCGAGTTTACTCAAATGCAAAAAGCTTGAGGGCTAGTATTGTTGGGGCCATTTATATGTGTAAGGCTTCACTCTTTTCAGTGAACGAAAGCTTAAGTTAATAGCTCTTGAAATTAGGGGAAACTAATTTTGTTGGGAGTTGATTTTTTATCGAGTAGGCTACTAGCCTGAGTGCAGGGTTAAATTTAAAATACGTGCAAATCCAAAAAGCTATGTAAGAAATCTAAAAATATACATATGAAAAGAGATAAAAATACTGGAACTGTTAGATTCATGTAATTATTTAAAATAATCTTCCCCTTTATAAAAGAACGCTCTTTTAGTCGATTCTAATTTACCGCTTTCAATAACCAAGTTCGATTGCCACCGCTTGTGGGGTCCAGTTTCCGAAGGTCCTTCCAGAGAAAGAGAATTGAGGAGAAGGAACGCGGGCTCATTTTCCCGATCAGCGGCTGGCAATAGAGCCTGACGGTAATTTAAAAAACGGATACAACAAAGGTTGTCTTTTTCCTCCATTCTTTATCGATGAAGTATTTTGTATAGAGCTTTGTGCAGTGTTGCGATTTGGTTGTCATGTCCTCGCGACAATCAGACAACGAGTAAACTGGTAGGGTAGAGCTGCACAAGTCTTTGGTAGCCCAGACGCCAAAGGTCTCTGTGATACCCGGAGCTGCAGATTCTAACGGGGCCTTGTGTTCTTTTGTCTCTTCTCTTGACAGGTGTTCAATGTACTGCTTAGCTTCTTACAGATCCCTCAATCAGAGTTCATGATGAAACACGTGTTTGCGAGTCTCAGATCTTACATCAACAAGGTAAACTACTTAAACCAACCGCTCAGATTATTGTCTGATGGTAGACGTTACTGATATGTCACCTTCAAATGATGTTGCTCGCGATTCATTTGTCACCCAGAAATGCCTGTCTTCAGTTTTGAAGGTCAACAGTTCAATTTGGGCTTGAGATTTTTTAATTTGTTCGTTTGATCATATGGAATTGTCATTAATCATGCTCAGTCTTACAAGGTACACCGATGTGCATTTTCCATTAAAACAAAAATCCCAAAACTCTCGAAACAAGAACAGTTGGTAAGATGATATCCCGGAAAAGTTCTCCATAGTAAAATCTGAAAATGGTTGAATTCCCTCGTTTTCTTTGAGCTTGGATAGTCGACTCGGCTACGCTTCCTTAACTATTCGCTCGTAGAAAATTCAGGCTGGTAGCCTAGTAGGCCATTTCCGAGTTCTCTTGTGCCTCTGTTTCAAAACGAGTTTAAGTGCGAAACCTTTCACATGAAAATGAGTTCTGCGTGCAGTTTTATTTTCATACAAATCAAAGTCATTTTCATGAGAATGGTTTCACTTAGACTCGCTTTGAAACAGAGGTACTATAGGACGCACTTGGAAATTAAACGGCCTATTGTTAAGTGGTGTATGGAGGTTTACCTCATGCATATAGCTGTGTTTTTTGTTGTTGTCTAGTTTCCAGCTGCATTGTACAGGGGTAGTGCCAGTTACTGTGGAGATCTCTGTCGTGAGGTACATGTCAAGAATTAATAACTATTAAGGTTTCAATCCGCCGAAAAAAAAATATTCATGTAATAGTGATTCTTAACTGAATGCGGGCTTATGGGTTCCAAACAAAATTCACGTTGGTATTGGAAGTTCATAGTCCTGTCTAACTTATAAACAGATTTGTTTTTGGCTTTAGTTAATGGTGCACCATTAAAATATCACAAAGTTAATTATGTTCTTAATCTTTTCTCTTTCCCCATTTATTGATATTTCTATTAAGAAGCTTAAGTCAAAAGCTTTGGGGAGGGAGGGGAGAGGGAAAAACGTTTGGTGTTGTTGCAATATAATTGTAGTGAAACTGTGGGACCCATGGAGAGAACGGCTGTCATTAAGAAGTCTCGGTTACTTTATTACTGGCGTCGAATATTTTTATTTAGAATTTCGATTTCCCTGTGTGCAATTACAATCCCTTTTGCGTTCTAACCAGTACTTAAAAATCAATTATTAGCGTGGTAGTTAATAGCTGAAAACAAAACAAAATGACATATTCGTATATTCAAAAAACAAAGTCTGTCTGGTTGCATCAGAAACCGATGAGAACATTTGGCCGAAATCAGTGGTAAGTTTTACAAAGATATCCTTCAGTCCTTCGTGTTTAGGAAAGTTTGTTTCTCTAAGAGTGGTTGCTCCGGCTAAGAATAAACAATGCCCATGTTAATAAATGAAATATTGCGTTTTAAAGACCATCTCGTTGTTATTGTTGTTATAGAATTGGAGATTTTAGGGACTTTTGTATTCTTTTGTGGAGCCAAAGCTATTTATTTTTTGTTTGGCAGCGATGGAGCTGTAATAGGAACTGTCTTTTTGCCATAACTGAGAATTTTACCCAGAATATAGCTTCTGAGCAAGATTTGACTTTCAAATTTGAGAATCAACTGGCTAATTGTAATGCGCTCTTTAATTTCCAGCAGTATGAAGTAATTTTTTTTTGTCTGGTCAGATTGTATTGCAAAAAAATCTTAAATACCCTTAGTAGATCTTTTTATGGATTTTTTGCTTTTCAACCTTCCTGATTATTGCTTTAGTAATTTTTATTCTCTCTTTTTTTTACTTCAATTGGCAGATTTTAAGCTGCTGCAACTCGAAGTTGGAAAGTCTTCGGAACCAGGTGCGTGTAATTTTGACATGTTGTCAATTTGTCAGACAGTCATAAAAATGTCTGCTTAGGAGGCGCACATTTTAGCCATATTCTTCAACAGCTTTCTGTCAAATATTCAAAGCCATGCGCATGTATCCTCAACGCCCTCTTTGCGATGTCACCGACGTTAGCACTACGTAGGCCAACACGAAGACTGTCTGCGTGGTTACTGGGATAGGCACAACTCGATTTAAGATTCAAATGTGATGATCAAACCTCCTGCTCGGATACATGTGGCAAAACGATCTTTTGAGTGGCTGCAAAGGTGACTTTTCATGTTTTTGCTTCCCTTTTAAACTGTTAAACTATTAGCAGTAATTATTGACGCCCTGTCCAACGTAAATTGCAACAGCGAGCAAAAACGCAGTGGATCATTCTTGCCGTGGACGCCAGACGTTGAACCGTACGACGGATTGGATAGTGAAAACAAATCTGTGTTTCTTTTTTGTTTTGTTTTGTTTTGTTTTGTTTTTTTTTTCACGTGAATGGTTTCCTTCTGGTTCATGAAGCATTTTTCAATGCAACGTTGTCTGTCTCAGTTCCTTAAGAGGGTTTCCGAACGCATCACGGCATTATACTGTCAGCGACTGAAATACGCAGTCCCAAATGTTCTTAGTCTCACGAGGGAAAGTTCTTTTTTTCCAGTCGCTAGCTTTCAATCCTACAACGACATTAAGTAATGCGATCAGCAATAACAACACATCAGCACTCTTGCTTTCTCCATTAGTCACTTCCCTATTTCACATGAATTATGCAGCATAATTTTGTTCAGTGGAATAGCACCGAGTGTTGTGCTGCATCTCACATGCTGTGTTTTCGTTTTTCAGGCTTGCTCTTTCCTTTATCTGCTAATGAGAAGTAATTTTGAATTTACTGGAACACAGGGTTGCGATCGAGTTCACTGGCAGGTAAGGCAGGAAGACATAGCGTTCAGACACATGCACAACATGTTTCAACAACGGTGAAATTTCGTTTTCAGAGAGTGGAAGACAAAACAATGTTTTAAAACATAGATTAAGGCAAGTAGAGTAAATCTGGCCAGTTTAGATCAGAATGTAATTCGAAAACAATAATTGGAATAACAATAACAATAAATGATAAAAAATAAACTGAATAACAATAAAATATTTTGGACATTTCGGGATTCATCATGTGTGTGCATAGACAACAGAGAAGACCTGTCTGAAGCGTAACAAATATCCCTTTTGAATCTTTTATGTACCTTCCACTTCAAAATTTGCTCAGTTTTTGTGATATTATACTCAAATTCTTGCTTTGCAACAGACATTGTCGATCACCAGTGTTGAAATATCGTTTTTCTGCTATTTTGATAACATATGCCTCGGACGAGCTGTCAGTAACTTTAAAGCCGTTCCATCCCTAAAATGAAGCGTTGGATCGCCATGCACAAAGATTAGCATAAGTGATATACAGTGTACATCCACATCGTAAAACAATGCTATTGTCATTTGGCAGCTTTCCCTTTTCATTGTCTAGCAATAATACATTGCTTCAATTATTGTGAAAGTCAGACAAATCAGTATTGCACGGCTGTCGAACTATTTTCCCCCTTAGGTAAAGAATGCCGTTGACATTCCTCGGTTCTGATTAAATGTTTACCTCTGAGAGAACGCTAGAATTACGCGAATGGAAGTATTTCTAGGCTATGAGGTGAAGTTTTATTACAAGGTGTGAATCAGCTTGGGTCTAAATTTAAAACTTACAGCTTTGTAATGTAAGTTGTTGCACGTAAAATTTCTTATATTCAGAATCCGTTTCTCCCTTTTTGCGATTTGAACGTATTCTGTACTTGCGATTTTTTTTTTTGTGCCAAGCGCTTATTTACTTTATCAAAATTGAAAAAAAAAAGCAGAAGATGCTATGGAACGTTACTCTGGGCTACTTCTCTGCGTATACTATTTTCCATCGCATTAAAAAGAGAGAAAAAAAGGTTTAATTTCTTAGGAAAAGCTTGAGACCGGATTAAATTTTTTTTTTCACTTCTGCCAGTGAAGCTGTCAGTTCAGTTGAATATCTAACAAAAACTTGCATATAAATGTGATGTTTTTTTTTTAAAGCTTTTCTTTTGTGTACTGGAGAAATGAAAAATGCAAATAACTTATTTGAATGATTGTGTCAAGCTTAACAAGAAGAAAAAGATAGTAGAACATGTCTTAAATGAAGTTTCGATTTATTTTAGAATTTGAATAAGTACTGTGTTTTTTATGGCACCGTTTGCTTTTAGAAGTTTGCAAGTGGCGTGGAAATTACTCTGTGCGCCTTTCGCCTGTTGCAACAGAGCTATCTCGTTCGCGATTGCAATCTGGAAATTACCCTTTCACTCAATCATCAAGCGCAGGTGATTTGCCAGTGGTAATTCCTCTGTCATTGGTTTATTGCCTTGACCGACAGGTTCAAACTTGCCTTTCAATCGTGTGTTATTCCACGCGTGTGGTATTATGCGGCGACACAACAGTCTGCAAATGTTTTTCTTGTTCCTGTTCAATATCAGAAGTGAAATTCTCATTTGAATTCGTCGCATATTTTATATAATTCTCTGTGTGAGGATTTGACATGATCATCAGACACTCCGCTTCATTCGTAACATCGGCTAGTTTACATTGCAAATTCTTTGACAGTCCGCCAACATTTAACACAAGCAAGAATACTCACCGCAGTGTTTGGGATTAAAGGATTATGAGATTACAGATTGATACAACTTTCGTCGTCTGAAGCGCGGTAGTGAAAGGAAGTGTCTGACAGAAGGCATTAAATTTTTAACGAGGACTCCTTGTAGATGAAATTGTAGTCTGCAAAGGTACGTACAGGTAAAATCACTTTTCTGTGGCTGTCTTTACAATGGTTCAGACCAACTATGTACTAAAGGGAATGCAGGCTGGGCGAGACGTGAGGTATAAGCTTCTAGATTCGCTTGATTCTAATGAATACACTAAAATGAATTTCCATACGACAAGTAATGAAACGGTTTCAATGGCCCCGGTTTTGTTTTAATGAAAATCCGTCTCTAAAGCAGCATCACTATACTTCCGTCTTTGCTGTTTCGTCTTACTTCAGGCTAAAGCTTTGGAAGATGGATTTATATCAGACGAAATGCAACCGCTTTTTTCATTTAGAATGCTTGGTTTTTTTTTATAATTATGGTTCAACGTTGGTAAAGTACTTATTACCCAGGTAGAATGCAAAATAATTTTTATTAACATTTCTTTTTTGTTTTGGCAGTAAAGCTGACAGACGTAAATTATCAGTAATTGAACTCAAGGAAATGGGGTTTTCGGAATCATAACTAATATTATTTCCATAACAAACAACCGCAATTCCTGATTTTACGTACCATAGCTATGCTTTTTGCTGTTATTTTTTTCATCTCTTTCTCCCTTTTGGCGCGGAGAGTAAATTTAAATAGAATGTTTGGCTTAGACGTTCGCTACGATCCCCGCAAGTCTGTACATCAGTTTTAATCTTAAAAAATGTACTTTTTTAGCCTAAATATAACTAGTTTTAGACAAAACATGTTCTCGCAATGAAAATAAAAAACGGGTTCTATAATCTGCGACATGTTATTTGATAACAAAAGTGCAGGAATTGTAGCGTGCTTGTGATTTCTTCACTGCCAAGGCACAGTTATTGTTACCTCTTAATTTATACTTTTTTTTAAACGTTCCCTGTGAGTGGTACAGCATTTAATCTAAAGCCTTAAATTGCGCAAGACCTGGCTACATGTGGGACTAGCCTTTATTATCGTTAACTAAGAAAATGCTAATTAAACTTATAAACGATTAAAAGTTCTGTTGTGAAATTCCTATTCTAACAAGCTTTATTACCAAATAAAAAAGTTAAACTTTACATTATGATATAATAACACAAAAAAGGTGATGTTTACTCAGGATAACTAAAAAGTTAATCAAGCTGAGTAAAACTAAGTATATATGTTTAAATATAGGAGGTAGGTTGGCACTGAAGCTTGAGCTAAGTAATTAATTAGTCAATATTAAAGAGACGAAAAGAATAAATAAATAAATAAATAAATAAATAAATAAATAAATAAAAAACAAGTAAATAGACAGATATAAATAAGTAAGTAAATAAACTAAAGCTTGAGCTAAGTAATTAATTAGTCAATGTTAAAGAGACGACTGAAAGAATAAATAAATGAATAAATAAAAAATAAGTAAATAGATAGATATAAATAAGTAAGTAAATAAACTTAAGCTTGAGCTAAGTAATTAATTAGTCAATATTAAAGAGACGACTGAAAGAATAAATAAATAATTAAATAAAAAATAAGTAAATAGATAGATATAAATAAGTAAGTAAATGAACAAAGACCAGTTGAAAACTCATGATCAGTAAGACTGTAAG